>APFE030030362.1:59135-99546 GCA_000404065.3 Pinus taeda | reverse complement strand
CTAGTTATGGAGTGCATTCTTGGTTGTTTTTGTGTTTGGTTGGGAGGATGGATGCTTCTGATAGCTTTTAATGTCTGGCTTTAGGGGTAACTAATCCATTGGGCAATGGGGTCTTGGACTATTGTTCCCATGAGGTTTTGACTAAAGTGTGGGATGAATACAGGGCCTGTATGTATTCTATGACACAAACTATAAAGATTGAGAGGCGAAAATGGAAACGACTTAGCAAAAAGCAATGAAGAATTCTTTACTTAAGTTGACTGGTGTGAAAGAGGTCTGTTATCTGGGAGCAATTTCTTGATTTCCTGGAATAACATCCTCTATTGATGATATAGTATTAAAGGTAGCATTGAAGGATTACTCTTTAAGTACCATAACTGAAGAAAACATATACAAACAGCTAGGATTGAACTCAGGGTAATCAAAGATTAAAACCTGGGTTATTCTTTTTACTAACTATTCAGAGAATCAAATATGTGTGGGAAACATGAGAGATACAAGAAAGTATGGCAAACATAATCATAAAAAAAGGAGTAAGGAAACTTATTGAGCCATGGAATACACGGGAATCCTGTATTTTCAAGCCACACACCAGCAGATCATCATGAGAGACAATATCTGAAGAAATCCCATTGTTCTTTGTATTAGCTGTCTGAATCTTTACAGTGTAAGAGCAACAGAAGAGAAAACAAGAGCTTCTTTACATCCAGAGTCCAACCCCTCTAAACAAACGCGAGGGGGAATATATAGAGTTTTGATACAAAAATATCTCAGGTATTGAGTCATCTGAGAGGAAAATATCTCTTACACTTGTACAAGGAAAGTAGATGAGAAGTAAATGCAAATATAAATGATCTTTAAAAGCTTTTTACTCCTGTCAGGATAAATCTTTGACCTTTGGGCACTGCGGAGTCAGCTGCGCGGCTTTATCATAAATGTAGCATGAAGCGCTCCACCCCTCTGATTTTTGTATCTTCTTGGCCCTGCCACCTGTACCTGCTGATGTTGCTGTTGATGCCGAGTACCTGTGCTGAGTTGGCTCAGCGTCTTCATATTTGCTGTCATGGCTTTTATCCTCCTGTATATGTAATATAAACCTTTTAATAAAAGATTTACTCTTCTCAACTTTGATTTAAAAGTAACTTTATCAAATCTTGCCATGTGTCTGGAGGGGGAAGCTGTTGCCTCAAAATTGACCCTAAGGTCTCATCAGCTTCTGTATACTTGTAGAAATGAGGGGGCTCATCAAACAGATGTGAAACTTCATTTCTAATAGAAAACAAATTATCTAACTTTTCAAAAAGAATTTGCCCTGTTAATGGGCCTGCTGCAGATGTTCCTGGTGTCTCAGCAATATGAATTGCTGCAAAAGCGCTTACCCTCTTGATATATTTTTCGTGGGAGAGTAATTTCCCTGATTCTAGCAAGCTGGGGAGCCCTCTGTCCTGCAGGGCTGCGAACCTGTTCTGAAACTTGTTTATGTCTGCTTGCATATCTTGGATTCTCTTGTCCAGGGTTTGGATTAAATTCTTCATTGTTGTGGCTCTTTTGATCAGGGAAATGGTTTCAGTCCTATTACCAATTCCCATTTTCACCAGCTGGGAACTTGTCCTATAGTTGAGGACCTCAATCATTCTGGGGGCAAGGTCTGCCATGTTGCCTAGGGAGTTTCTTGCTCTTTGCAGCTCTTTTCTAGCCCTGCCAATGAGTCCCACTTGCTCATAAATGGCATCAATGTACTCCCATTAGTTGGTTATTGATTGCCCAATAGCAGTCCAAATCACCTGCTTAAGCTCTGCTGTAACCTTTTCAAAATTTAGCTCTTTTTCTAGCTGTGCAATTGTCTTCTTCAGAGCTTTCACTTCTCTCTCCCTCTCAGCCACATTTTGCTTAGACTTATCATATTTCTCATTTATCTTTGCTAAGCTTTCCTTGGCTTGATTGAGTTCTGACATTTGGGATTCTAGCACCTGGATTTCTTGCCTTAGTTTCTGCATGTCCAGGCTCTCGGCCTGCTCTGTTGTTGGTGCTGTGGTGCTTGGAGCATCTTGCTATGCCTGCTGTTTAGGAGGGGTAGTTTCTTGAGGGGTTTCCTCAAGGTCTTTTGTTTCTGTGGGCGGTTTGGAAGATTGCCCTGCTTCTCTCCTTTGTAGTGCTGCTTCTAAAGTTGTCTCCGTGTCCTGCAGCTTCTCCTGTGTTTCTACCAGCTCTTTATATAGAGTCATCAATAATGCAGTGACATCCTTTTGTTGCCTCTGCTGGGCAACTTCATCTGTTTGTGGATGTAGAGTTGGTGGGATCTTCATCTTCTTCTTAATTGCAGCTATGTCTGCATCCCTTAGTTTAAGGACCTCCTGTATGGCCTTAACATCATTGGGATCATGCCCAAACTCTATAATTATTTCCTCCAATGCCTTGATTCTGTTGTCTTTAGCTTGAGAGGATGCCCTCTCCAATTCAAGTTGTGCTGCAGTGTTGTTTAAGCTATTTTGCAGCCTGTAATTTATCAAGGTCTTATCTGCCAGGGTGGCATAGACCATCTCACCCGTCTGCTTGTGGAGCTCGATCTGGTCCATGGGGTGGATGTCCTTTGCAAGGACTTCTAAGTTTGTCCTTATATAATCTGCAGCTGTTTGAGGTTGCTGCATTGTAGGGGCAAAATGGCTCATAGTCATTTTGCCTTCTTGCACATCAAAGGCATCCATTAGCCTTTGTTGGTTTGGAGGAGCCATATTCAACAAATGATTATAGAGCTTAATCTTTATTGTCTCACTCCTCCTTTTGGCGTCTTTGAACTGTTCCTTTATGCCTGCAGTTGTATTCTGCTGTTGTCCTAAGGAGCTGACCTCCCCAAGTGCTGCTTTATCCTGTTCTTGCTGCAAGGAGCTGGCAGAGGTCTCTAGGCTTTGCATTTCTTCTTCTAAGAAAGGGTTGAGCCTCTGCCTCTTATCTGGTCCTTCTGTGAGGTGGGTCTCCCTCTCTCTTTTTCTGCTGGTGTCCTTCCTCTGAGGGGTTTGGAGGACAGAAGAGTCTACCATAGAATCCTGTCTAGGAGGCGCCATATTGGTTGCTCTTTCTTGGGTAGCTGCCTGGCCTTCTACTCTTTGCTTTTCTTGATCCTGATGATCAGTTTCTTGCTAGTGTTGCTGTTGTTGCCCTTGCTGGCCTTGTTGGCCCTGTTGGCCCTCTTCTTCTTCCATTTCTTTGTCTTTACCTTTGTTCTGCCCCTGATCTGAAGTTTGTGCTGCCCCTTGTTGTGTTGCAGATGAGGAAGTTGGCGCTGTTGTGTGAGAACTTGGTAGGGCAGGCACCTGAGAAGGACATTCCAAGTCAGCCATTTTTAACAAGTGTCTTCTAGCCCTCTCTACTAGCTCTTCCTAAGATACAGGCTCTATTAAAGTGTTTTTCTTCCACTTTGGCTGGTTGGCATGTCTTGATATATGGAGCTGGCTCTCATGCTCATAGCTAGAGAGTTTATATCTTAATCTTCTCGAAGATATAAAGCCACTGGGGTCATAGGGTTTCCATAGGAAACTGAGTGTTAGGTCAAGGCCCTCCAACATCCTATCTCCCTGCTTCCATCCTTCTCTTTTGTTTAAAACCAAATGACCAAGCTGGTTTTTAACTTTGAGTTGTGCCTTCTTGCCCTTCCCTGCAAAATGGATCTGATCGGCATTGCCGAATTGTCTGAAATACTCCAGGGCAAAGAGCCTCATGGGCACAAATTTGGGTAGCCTGAATGGGCGCAACTCACACCCATATATCCTAATCACAGTGTGATGCTGGTAAAAATACCAGTCTCCTATGCTGTAGGCACTGGACAACTGTAGAATTCTCTGCATTTCATCGGAGAGTCTTGGAGGAGGTTCTGTCATAAGCAGAGATAGGGCTGGATGAATGAACAAATCAATGAACTCACAATATGTATAGGGTGAGTAAAAACGGATATGGAGGATTGAGCTCCAGTATACAACTGATCTTGGGTTTCCTGCTGCATCAGTTCTCTTGATTTCAAAAGAGAAATTTTCATGTTGGTGATATAGAATAAGATGATAAATATATGAGGTGTATCTGAACACCCTCTCTCTGGATAAGTGCAGGAATTGCTCATGTATTTTGTCAGAGATGTATGTGGCATAGTCGTAGCAGATAGGGGCCTTACCAGGAGCAAACATTGTCATCATGACTAGCACAGTTTCCTCTATAAACTCCATTGCTTTATACCCCAGAACTGAGCTTATCATATGAGCCAGGTCTAGTCCAAGTTGATTCAGGTATCCATCAAAGATGGGAGGATGCAGCACTGTATCCGACTTGCTAATAAACAGTTGATTTAACTTCAGGATCTCTGCTTCTGTGAGTATCTTGGTCCCTTGGTTGATTAAGTCCAGCAGGGATAAAGGAACCAGTCTCTTGTGGGTTTTGAATTGAACCATATCCCTGATGGCCTGAGGGGTAGTATAGAATACAACTTCGCCCTGGGGATTCAGTACAGCCCTCTGTATTGGATCATAACAACTGGCACATAAGTAGATGAGGTCAGGGAATTGTGTGACTTGGGGCATTTTAAAAGTTGGGAGGGAAGACTCCCAAATGCCCAGGATGTCTCTTCCATCTCTGTGCCTAGCTCTGAACTCATTTAGTAGGTGTATGTGAAATGTGCATCCTGATCGGCAGTCTTCCGAGATCTGGTAATCCAGGTCTGCCAAATCCTGCCAGTCTAGCTCTCTCTGAGGAGCATTTAGAGGAGTGACATTAAGGACTGCAGGGGTATCCATGTTTTATTCAAGTAATCTCTGAACTGCCGGGTATGCTGCTTGAAACAGTGAAATTGAGGGGGACTGAATTTAACAGGGTTGGTTCACAGTCAAGGATAACAATGCTGGGCTTTTTGGGAAGGCCTTTCTGTGGGACAGACCTCCCTTGACAGTTTGGGAGTAATGCAGTAAGTCCACGATTGCGCGAACAGGGTAGGTTTTTAGCAGAAATTGAAGTCTGAATGAGGTCTCCGCCACCGTATTTCAGCTCTAAATGGTCCAATAAGGGTAGGAAACAGCTGGTTTCTTGGTGGAATTTCAATTTTGTGGCTTTTTGTGGTGGATTTTACGAGAAATTTAAGAAAAAACCAGTTCGAAGGAGGGCGAAGACTCAAATACCTGTTAAACAATGGCCTGGACTGAAGAAATAGCTGGGTTAGCGCGCTGGATTCTTTGAAAATGGTCACGGGCTGGCTGGTTGAACGGTCGTCGTGAATTACATGCAGACAGCGGAGCAGTGTTTTTCTGAAAAATATGACAAAATTGCGAAAAAACGGCGAAAATATGGCTTTTTAGTTTTATTGGCGCGCTTTTGAATGACGTCAGCATGAAGTCATCATGGGGGACCAGGTTGGATGACGTCAGCAGGACGTCATCGGGTGACGTGGCGGTCAACGACCGGTCCATGGGGGCGATGAAGTGGCGGCCACGTGGGCGAATAAGGGATGAGGTGGGCAGACGTGGTGGTGACGTGCGCAACAGCAGGACGGGTATGTGGACGGGACAGGTGTCATCATATCGCGGCCCTTCCTGTACGGCGAAGAAACTGTCAGACGGGCTCCGATGGAACTTGGGCGCGCCATCTGTCCCCGCGTGACGTAAGCGTCTGACAGATATCGGAAGGTATCTGTCAGACGTGTAGGGTCCTCCGATATTGATGTGGGCCGTCGATCTGGAGGCGCGCGATCCAACAGCTGTCGGGCGCCCAACTTGCACGGGCTGTAACTGCTGCTTTTATTAACTTTCGAACGTCGGGATTTCCCGAAATCAACGCCAACCGTAGATCTGGGACAGGCGCCATCTGACGGTCATCGGACGGGTAATCTGCACGAGATGTAACTGTGCGTGGGCGGGCTTTAAACAATGATATTTCTCGGCAAACGTGACGGCGGGACCCTCCATATGCCAATTGATTTTTTGAAGAATTTTCAATAGTTCTACTTACCAAAATAATACGGTCCGCCAATCCTTAGGAAAACATGAAATTTGCGGGTTTTATACAAAGATTAGGTATAAATCTTTATGAATGCAAAAACTATAGGGAAAGGGGTCCAATGGGTTTTTATACAGCATGAAAGGGTAAATTAACTCCCGACCTTAGGGTAAGGCGGGGGAAGGATGATTTCATAATGTTTCCGCCCTTGGGTGATTTTTATGGGATTAAAAGGTTTTTCAAGGGTTTTTAAGGTCAAAATGGAACTTTTGGGTAGGAAAATGGATTAAGATGGAGAAAAAGGTAGGACATGGGTTCTTGACATCAACCAGGTGTTAATTCAATCCCCAGGGGGTGAACATTATGGCTATAGTGCCAAGGAGGGGATATTTATACATTGTGGGGTTTATACACCATGGTGTTTATAATAATAGGGATAGTGGGGTACAGGGAGCTAAGTAATAGAGTTGCTTGTTAATATGGAGGGAACATATGGATGAGGGCTGGTTCAACCAAGTTTTTCTTTGAAAATAGCTTGAAATCAGGAGTAGATCAAAATGAAAAGATTTTTGCACAAGAAATGTGGCTTTTAAGGCCATAAGAATATGACAAAGATATAAACTTTTGTGCTCTGTATAGCTTGGGAAGGGGTGTTAGTGATGAGTGATATACAAATGAAAACAAGGGAGTTAGTCATGCTCCAGTGTGTTGCTTTTCCTGTAGATGTTTCAGCAACTTTAGTCTTTGAAAGAGACAACACTTCTGCAACCCCATCTACCTACCCAACTAGTTCTCCTAACATTTTTTGTTCCTTCTTGAAGGGTGCACTTGGACTTGCAGACCCTTTGAATGCCTTTTTCTTTTCATTGACTTTTTGCTTTCATTTCCTATCTAATACAACCCTTATTCCTTCCAAGGTCCCAGATTAAGCAGTTGGGAACCTTCCTTTCTCTACCTAGCTAGTGATCTGCCAAGATTAAACAGTTTGGACAGATTTCATTCTCTATTCTACAACATCAATTGAAAACATGGCATGATCCAGATTAGACTGTTGGGTCATCCATAAGCTTTTGTAAAAATGCAGGCCTATATACACCTTCTTCTCTTGTAAATATGAAACCTTTGTGACAGCAAAATGGAGCATATTTGGCACTTATTTTTGCCAATCATGAAATATGAAACCTATTGGTATAGGTATCCAACAGGACGGACACCTTTCCGGTTAGTTTATGGCATGGAAGTTGTCATGCTAATGAAATACATCATACCTAGTCTGCGAATAGTAGCACTCATAGGGATGTTCGACTGCGAAGCTCTGGAGCAAAGGCTCGCGCAATTGGAAGAACTCGAGGAGGAACAATTTTTGGTTGGATTTCATTAGCATGTACAAAAGTAGCGTGAAAAAGCTTGGCATGCCCGCCAGATCAAGTTGCACACCTTCAAGGTAAATGAATTCGTGCTGCTGTATAACAGTAAGTTTGAAAATTTTCCAAGAAAATTTAGAATGCACTGGCTGGGACCATACGCGGTTAAAGAGGTCACAAATGGAGGTGCGATTCAACTAGTCAAACTAAATGGAGAACCCTTCCCAAGCAAAGTAAACAACAGTCACTTGAATCCCTACACGGGTGGGCCGACTATCTGACTAACCGGCCAAAGCGCAGTCTTCGCAACTCGAGAAGCCAAACAAGGTCACGGGACTATAAACATGCGCAACAGATGTCAGTATAGATGTAAGGACCCATTTCAGACATGAAGGTCTCAGAAGATAGAATGCAGCAGGTTCAACAGGCAACAGCTCAGTGCATTGCCGACATTCAGGCCATTCAGGACCAACTGGAGGGACTCCGTGCCAAGATCGCCGCGCCGATAGAGTGATTCGAGGATGAGTCACAATGTTTGTGTTGGGGGCCTGTTGGGCATGGAATCCGCCCACAGTATGTTTTGGGGCTCAGAGCCAAAGTTTTGAGTATTATTGTTGAAAAGACTCCACGAATTGCAAGCGCGAAGCACAAAGTGTATGTTAGAGTCATAGGGTTGTCTTCCCTAAGTTTTGAATGTAGTTTCGGCCTACCCATGGTCCGCGGACCATGGGATCGTATAAATAGAGCGAGGCTCTAAGTTGTAGAGATAATTAAAGATAGATAGAGGAAAGAATGGAGTCAAGAAGATAGCGAGCATAAAGTAAAGGTCTAAGTGCTTTGGATCATAGTAGTAGGAAGAGGCTCTACAGCTGAGTGCGCAGAGGCCTAGTAGAGTCTGCAGCTGAGTGCGTGGACCCCTGCAGCTAAGTGCGCAAGGAAAACTCGAGTCTATAACCAAGGAAGAAGAACAATAAAGAGAATTTAATTCCAAATCTTGTGTATTTGTTTTGAGTTATTATATGGTTGATATATTTTGCAATTATACTGTTTTATTTGTTGCGCACACTGGTATGAATGGTGAACACTATTAAGTATAACTAAACACATGTAGATAAGCTAAGTGATCAACTAATATCAATTTAATAATAAGGGATTGGGTACTAACGTGGATTGAGCCCCGAGTAGGGCTGCGTGAAGACAACATCACCAACTGCGAGGTACTAATAGGTGCACGTAGAGATGTGTGCGCAAGGTCAAACCGTGGACCACTGAAAATCATCAGACATCTCTAGGGTGCTGAAACCTGGTTCTAGCACCCTCCCATACTACTTAGGGTGACACCTCAGTCCGTGCTCCGCCGACTGTTGCCGAAAGGGCTAGTAGTACTGGGATTTGTTTGGATAAATCACTTCTGAACCTGGTTCAGGTCCCTACAAGCCAACAGGTACAAGGAGGAGGGTTGGTTGAGTTCTTGAGATGGTTCCGTGACTAAATTTTATGCATTTGATTTAAGGAATATACTTGAGGAAGAGAGCTGAAATTTCTAGGCACTTGAATAATTGTTAGGCTGAGGTATATCCACTTGGAGAAGATGGTCGAGACTCCCTTAAGTGGTTGTGTGTGAAGTTGAGTTGGGTTAGAGAATTCCAAGAATGTTACAAGAAAAGTTGCAATGGAGTGAAGTCTGGTTAGGGATGATTTTATGCTAGTTTAAGGAATGTGAATGAGGGTCGAATTTCTGAGGTTATGCATAGAAAAGGAGGATCATTCTGATCTATGTTTGGGGATGAAGTGTTTCTCCATAGAACAAAAATTGTTTGGAGGCCTAGTAGCAGTGTTTCAAGGAGAAAGAGTGAAGGGTTTTTGAGAGTGGATAGGATTGTCTTGAAGGATTTAGGACAACATATCTAAGGTGCCCTAGTACTATCAACAAGGAGCAGACTTTTGACAATTAAGAAGGCAGTCTTGGAAGCCTTACATCAGTCAAGTCGTGGACTGTGTGTGGGAAATTTTGGAGGCTCTAAGTAGAGTGACAAAGGAGCTGACATGTCACAGTGAGAGGGAAGATTTGTATTCCCTAGTTCAGGGACTTGTAGTGAGAAAATTTAATGATAAGAGGGCAGGATTTTAATCCCTAGGTGTTGGTGTCTTTGAGGGAGCAAAGGAAAACTAATGGGTAGAATTTAAATATCTCATATACAATGTGCATTGGAGGAGCTAATGGTTGTTAGCAGGAAGATTGACATGCCCTAGTTTAGTGAGTGCAAGGAGGAATTTCATTGATAAGAGGGTAGCTTGTAAAGACCCTAAGTTTGTGACCCTTTGGAGCAACCAAGGACATTGTTAGTGGGTAGATAAATGGGCCTATGTTCAATAATATTGGGGAAGGCAAGAGTGGTCAATAGTAGCTGGTTGAGCAGATGGAGATGCAATAATTCTGAAGTTGCATAAGTTGTAGTGATTAGATGGGAGGAAAAGTACTCCTCGAATGTGTTCAAGGTACATGGACTAAAAGGGATGAGCATGTGCTCCTTTAGTAAGTAGGTCAAGTGTATATTGTGCATGGCAGATTGGTAACCATAGTTGTTGACACCAAGCTCTAGTTGTTTCCTTGTATCATGGTTGTAAGGTCCATGATCCCTGGTATGGGAGCCTTAAGGTTGTTGTATTAAAATTTGTAATATGACAAAGAGTGGGTTAAAAATTTAAAAAAATGTCATGTGCACAAGTTGATGTATTTTATTCCACTGTGCAAAGTAGTAGTGTTGAGGCATTTTAATGTGTTTATGATCTTGATTTTAGACATAAACCTGTAGTTGAAGTGCCACTGAAAAAACAACAGAGTTTACAACTCAAACTCTAGGAAATCCCCACCAATATCTGAGAAACGTAGACTGGATAATATGCTGGAAAACCTCCATAACGTAACCATGCTACATTTCTAATAAAATAATAATAAAAATAAAAAAATTAATGTCGTCCCAATACAAAATTTAAAATAAACATATAGATAAAAAAAACTACAACACAATTCAAAACAAAGAATAAAAAATCATACTCCAAAATCTTTAATATCTATTTTAATTAAATGTGTTGTCAAATGAATCTTTAAAAGGAAAATCATATCTTATTGATATATTAAAATCTTTAAAAGACATAAATATTTCACTTCAAAGTTGTAATTTTTTGAAATATTAATTTGATGTAGTTTATTATAAAAATTTATTCATGCCATGTAAAAAACATCACAAATATAATATTAATATTATTTCTAATATTAATATATTATTAATATTAATATTATTATGAATCATTTTTTGCAGAAAAAGATCAGAGAGAAGGATTTTCCAGCGAAGGCGATCCGGGCGATCAGGAGCGAGCTGAAACTTGGCCCTCGCAGGCCTGGAGGGCACACCCTGCGTGCTCTTGTGAGATATATCGATACCAGTGGATCGATCCGGGCGATCAGGAGCGTGCAGCCTCACTGCAGGTCTGGAGGCCGCATCCCGCGTGTTCTCTCCTTTGTGTGCGTGCTCAGCAGCACTGTTCCCTAAGGGTGGATCCTCCTGAGGCCTCTCTCCCTGAGGGTGGGCTGTTTTATGGAGATCTGCGCAGGAATTTGTTTGGCTCTCCTCTAGGGCTTGTGATCATGGAGACTCTGGGCTCTCCCCAGGGGTCCCCTTCTGCTCCTTCGCCTCTCTCGCCTTCGGAGGCCTGCAATCGGCTTCTGGCAGTGCTTCCTAAGAAGAAAACCCCTGAACCTTCGAAATTTGTTAAAAAGCTGGATGATATCCCAGCGATCTCCCTTCCGCCTGAAACCCCGATGCAAGTTGCTTTGTCGCTATCCGAATGGGCCCTCATCGGTCAGTTCACTGGGCTATGGCCATCCCCAAAAACCACGAAGAGTTGGGTCTCCAGAAACTGGGCGCCACTGATCAGAGAAAACGTTAGTTCTTATTTTCTGGGGAGAGGGTACTTCCTCTTCGAATTTACTGCAAAGGAAGACAAAGACCTGATCTTCCGAAATGGCCCCTACTTCATGGGTCCTCAGGGTCTGTATCTCAACAAATGGACCCCAGATTTTGACCCAACAGTCGATGTTCCCAATGCAGTTCTGGTGTGGGTTAGACTCCTGAACCTCCCGGTCCATTGCTGGAATTGGGACTCTCCGCGTCACATTGGAAATGCCCTGGGGAAATTTATAGACCAAGTGAATAACAAGGACCAATATGACTGCACCAGGATTTGTGTAGAAGTAGATCTAGAGGTAGGGCTTCCTGAGGCCATCAAGATAAATGTAGGAAGCTGGACGCATTTGCAGAAGCTGGACTATGAGCAGCTGCCCTTCAAATGTCAGAAATGTCACGTCTATGGTCATTTCACCAGAGGCTGCCCATCCAACAACAAGGCTACGCAGGGAAAGGAGGATGGATGGAATCAAGTCAAGCGCCATAAATCTAAGAATATGGGAGCACCTAGCGGCAAAGGACCCCACCAGCCATCTGTTCAACATATTTCTCCAACTCCAGAAAATAGGTATGATCCCCTCAGTTTGCAACAAGAGAAAACGCAGGAGGCAGAGACCCAAAAGGAGATAGAACCCACAGAGGAGACTGAAAATCAAAACCCAGATTCTTCAAGCAAAGGCACACCTTCAGCCTCCATCAAAGACACAAACGCTGAAAACTTCAAAGGCAAGAATGATGAAGACAATGAAGAAGAGTAGAACACAGATGATTCAGAGGAGGAAGGAGAAATATGAGAGTCCCAAGCCTCGGTAAGAAGATCCACGAGAGGCCGTAAAACGGACAGAGAAAAAAGAGAGGAGGAGACGTACAAGGAAAAATACAAGGCAACCAGCCAACTCTGGAAAAATTGCTAGCCTCAAAGCCTAGGATGCCGAAAATCCAGCCTCAAGGCTCCAAGGGAGCCCACCAGAAATATAAATAATGAAGATCATCTCCTGGAACTGCAGAGGTATGGGGAGTAAAGTCAAGGAAGAAGCCATGCGAAGCCTAATAAGAACAGAAACCCCAGATATACTTCTCATCCAGGAGACTAAGCTGGAAGACACAGTCTTCCTTCAAACAAGCAAGAAACTTTGGTTTAAAAGTGAAGCAAGAGCAGTCTCCGCTAGGGGAGCCTCGGGAGGGATTGGTACTTTTTGGAACGCCAACAAATTTGCAGTCATCAGTGAGGCTAGCAACATCCACTGGTTGCTGCTGAAAATGCAGAATCTGGACACTAGAGAAAAACACTGCATCTTCACTGTTTACTCTCCAGTCAACGCCGGGGAAAAAAAGCATGTTGGGACTCGATAAGACACCAAGCAGATCTTATGAATCTGGAAAACACTATCATTGCTGGAGACCTTAACCTCACCCTTAACTCGTCTGAAAAAAGGGGTGGTAGTGCTGTTCGTGATCCAATAAGAGAATGGGCGGAGGATCTCATGCAAGACTGGGATTTGCTGGATATCAAACCCTCTTCCGGTAAGTACTCTTGGTCCAATAAAAGAATAGGCCCTGGACATATTGCTACTATATTAGACAGATTCTTCATTCAAAGCTCATATTTGTTGCTTGGATTAGAACCAAGAATGCACATTCTTGCTAACAGTATCTCGGATCATAAACCCATAAAGCTAGACCTTCTAGCTCACCTTGATCTGGGCCCTATTCCCTTCACATTCAGCCCAATATGGGTCAAGGAACCAGACTTCATGTAGCTAGTTATGGAACGCTGGAGCCAACCTGTTAAAGGATCCCCCTTCTATATATGGGAAGAAAAACTCAGAAGGGTAAAAAGAGCTCTAGAAAATTGGGCCAAAAACCTCCCCAAACCTGATATAGAAAGAAAAAATATCAAAGCCGCCCTTGCCACTCACCAATTACATATGGAGGATACTTCAGTCACTGAGGAACTGCTAGATCAGGAGGCCCATCTGCAACAGCGCTACCATAAGGCCTGTCTTGTTGAAGAGGAATACTGGAGATTAAAATCACGAAATCTCTGGCTCAAATCAGGGGATAGAAACACTGCGTTTTTCCATAAACAAGCGCAAAGCAGAAAATATTTTAACACCATCTCCGAGATCAACGAGGACAACGAAACTTACAAGGAGTTTGCAGACATAAAGAAGGCAGCCCACGCTCATTTCCTAAAGCTGTATAGTGAAGAAAAGGTTCAGCAACAAGCTTCAGATCTGTTAGGATCGGTCCCAGCTACAATTTCCCCTTGTATGAATGAAATCTTGGAGGCCAAAATCACCAAAGATGAATTCATAAAAGCCCTATATGACATGGATCCGGACAAGGCCCCTGGGCCGGATGGATTCTCTGCCAGGTTCCTCCAAACATGTTGGTCCATTATTGAAAATATCTTATCAAAATGATTCGAAAATCTCAGAACTTTCAGAAAATAGGCGGCAGTACAAACTCTGCCTTCTTAGCCCTCATACCCAAGGAAAACGGTGCCAGCAACTTCAGTAGATTTTGGCTGATTTCTCTATGTAACATTGGGTACAAGCTAATCACAAAAGCTATAGAAAATCGATTGAAGCACATTCTTCCCAAAATAATCCCGGAGCATCAAGGAGACTTCATCCACGGGAGGCAGATAGTGGACAACTTCACCCTAGTTCAGGAGGCAATTCACTCGTCTCCAACGAAAAGAACAAGGTATGGTAATTAAAATCGATTTAGCAAATGATTTTGACCGTGTAAATCATAGTTTTCTAATAAAAGTCATGAGCAGGTTTGGATTTGGATCAAACTTCATTAACTGGATCCGAGCATGCATCTCGGAGCCTTGGATTGCTCCACTCGTAAATGGAAGAGCCACGAACTTCTTCAAAGCTTTGAGAGGGCTTAGGCAGGGGTGCCCCCTCTCCCCTCTGCTTTTGTCATCCAAGCCTCAGCTCTCCACTTTCTGTTGGACAAAAAAATGCAAGACCAAGACCTTATGGGACTGTGTATAGCAAGAGGGGTCAAGAACATTAATCATGCTCTATTCGTGGATGACACCCTACTTTTGGGTGCTGCCTCTCTCTCCTCCGCCTCCAAATTCAAATCACTTCTGGAAGAATTCAGCAAGGGCTCAGGCAGCGTTGTTAACAAGAATAAGTGTCACATCTTCAGTTGGAATACCCCACCCAGACTTCTCTCTGCTATCTCTAGGTGCCTGGGATTTGCAGCCTCCTCTTCATGGACCTCCTTCAAATACCTGGGCCTTCTTGTTGCCCATAAAAGAACCTCAAGCAAAGATTGGCTACCTCAGCTCAAAAAATTCCAGTCTAAAATCCAGGCCTGGGGCTTCACCTGGCTCAACTATGCTGGTAAATCCGTACTTATCAAATTAGTGCTTACTATCCTTCCTCTTTTTCAATTTGCAGGGATGCTAGCTCCAGCAATCATATTAAAAAAAATGGAAGAGCTTATACAGAGATTCTTCTGGAAGGGAGGAAAGCAGAACGAAAGAAAAATCCCCCTCATCAGTTGGGAAGCCATGTCTAAGCCTCTGTGGGAGGGAGGTCTAAATTTCAAAAACTTAGGCCAACAGAATGTAGCAATGGCAGCAAAGGTTATCTGGAGGATTGTCGCACCCAATCCTGGCTGGGCCCAAACAGCACTTAGGAAAAAATATTTCCGAGGTCCTCGCTCCCGCTGCTTAGATAGAGTGACTCGACTGCCTAATTCATCGTTCCTTAAGCTATATGATAAGGCTACTTCTCTGATCAAAAACCACATCTACTGGATTCCTGGAAACGGTAAAAAAATAAGAATCTGGACTGACAAAATTATGCTCACGAACCCGATCATCGACAGAGTGCCCATGAGAGAACTGCGGGAGTGGATGGAAAGAGAGAAGCTGTGTACACTGTGGGACATCTCCCTCTGGAACGACAATGAATGGTCAGGATGGAAAAGAGTGGAAATGCCAGAACGACTGATCAATGATTGGGACACGATGATCGAACTCCTCCACGGTCTTGCGCCCATGCACAGGAAGAAACAAGACGTGATTGGCTGGGGGAAGAAAGCCAAAGGATACACAGTCTCTGCGGGCTATGCCAAACTAAGCGAGAGACCGCACGTTCCCATAAATCTAGCGCCCTGGCAGGCGATCTGGCGCTGTCAGGCTTGGCCTAAAACTGATATTTTCGCCTGGCTTCTATGCCATGGTCAAATCCTCACTTATGACAGATTGCAGAAACTGGGATTTTATGGCCCCTCCATTTGTCCTCTGTGGAACAATAATGTAGAAACAGTAGCGCATTTATTCTTGGACTGTTGCTACTCTAAATAGATTTGGTGCGCCCTCCTTCACTCCTTGGACCCCATCTTCCTGCTTCCTTGCTCCATTGTCGAACTCTTCTCTAGCTAGGCAATCAAATACCCTGGCCCTCCTCCTAAAAATCGGATAATCAAAACAGCTTGGGCCATTCTACCAAAGGTCATTTGCTGGTAGTTATGGCTTGAACGCAACAGAAGAATCTTTAGGAATGCTAGACAGCATCACAAGACCGTTGAAGTTAAGATCAAGGGTCAAATAAAGGAATGCCTGTCTCAAATAAAAGACGATGCTAGTCTCAACCACCAGGATATCGCTTAGGGTTCTTTCCTTGAACTTCAATTTCTCCCAGCAACCAGAAATGCCCTTCCTCTCAAAGATTGGAAAATAAGGAAACCGGAAGGAGAATTTCAAGACTGGCTCAAATCGCAATCAAGGTACTCTCTATTCGTCGATGGGGAAACTAAGGGTAATCCGGGCAAAGCAGGTGCTGGAGGTGTCGTTCTAAACTCAATGGGAGAAAAAATTCACTCATATGCTTGGGGGCTTGGACACATGACCAGCACTCAAGCTGAGGCTTTGGCCCTCCTGCAAGGCGAGAAGACTCTAAAGGAGCTAGACATAAAGGAAGCAACAGTTATAGGAGACTCTCAGATCATTATAAATGAAATGGTCTCTAATTCTCCTACTACTGATCTTAATATAGCTAGGATGATTTCTAGAATTAAGGGCCTAGAAAACGCTTTTCAGAAGTTGAACTACTATCATGTGCTAAGAGCACACAATAAAGAAGCGGACAGTGAAGCAAATAAAGTAGCCCTCCTCTCTGCTGGGTTCAAGCTGAAAGATGGAGAAGAATCATGGGAACCCATCCCATAAGCCGCGCTCCACCATGTTCTACTGCTTGATCTTAAAAAAAAATGTCTGTATATCCAAGTGGGGAAAAATATCGGATATAGAATCATTAGAAATCCAAGCTAGGAAGAAGATCTAAAGTCACAATAACACTCTCACTTCCATCAGTGAGACACATCAGGATTTAGACATCCTCATTGTAATCAGACTTTCGGCATTTAGGCCAGGATGAATATAATCACACTATAACTGTTTCTGTCAAAAAAAAAAAATATTAATATTATTAGATTTAATAACTTTGGATTAATAAAATATTAAATTTGTTATATTATAATATATATTAATATATCATGATATGTATTAACTCTAGATATATATGGAGGGAAGAATAAAGACATAAAGTGATAGAGGTGGGGAGATATAGGGAATGACAAGGGAGAGATGGAGATAAATTGAAGGAGATGGGAGAGGAGGAATGCAAAGAGAGAGGAGTGAGAGAGGGAGAGAAGGGTAAGAGAGAGAGAGGGAGATGCAAAGATGTAGGGGGGAGAGAGAAGGAGAGAGGGAGGTAGATAGTGACAGGGTTGTATGGAAAAGAGAGAATGAGAGAGTAATGGGGGGGGGGGGGGGGGGGGGGGGTGGGGGGGGGGGGAGAAGAGAGAGAAGGGAGGAGGAGGGAAGGGAGAGGACTTGAGAGAGAGGAGGAGATATGGAGAGATAAAGAGACGGAGTTGGAGGATGGGAGAGGGAGGGAGATAGTGACATAGTTGGAGGGCAGAGAGATAGAGAGAGAGAGGGAGGGGGCAGAGAAGGAGAGAGGGAGGGAGATAGTGACAGGGTTGGAGGGCACAGAGAGAGAGAGAGGGAGAGAGTGATGGGGGGGGAGGAGGGAGATAGGAGAGTAATCAAATAGGATTAAAAATCACCATCTACACTGAAATCAATGCATCTAGTGCAAGCAATCAAATAGGATTATAAATCACCATCTAAATTGAAATTAATGCATCTAGCACAAGAAATATTCTTCCATCCCTTCCCCCTTCATCTATATCTATATCTCCCTCCATCCTTCCTTCTTTGTCTCTCTATCTCAACCCCCCCAAACGCACAGACTCTCTCTCTCTCCATATCTATCTATCTCTCCCTCCCTCCCTCTATCTCTCTCTTCTTCACTCTCTTCACCTTCTATCTATATCTTTGTTTCCTTTTGTTTCTCCTTTGTCTCTCTATATCACCCACAAAACATACACACTCTTTCTCCATATCTGTTTATCTCTCCCTCCCTCTTCATCTCCTTCTCTCTTCCCCTTCTCTCCCTCTCTCCCCTCTTCTATCTCTCTTCCCTCTTGCTATCTTCTCTCCCTCTCTCTCTCCACCTTTCTCTCTCTATGTCTTTCTTTTTACCACCCTTTCTCTCCCCTTCCAACTCCATCTCTTTCTCTGCCTCCCTCTCTCCTTCTCTCTCTCACGTATTCTCTCTCTTATTTCCTCTCTTCCAACCTCCCTCTTCTCCTAGAGAGGGGGGGGGTGGAGAGGGGAGTAGGGGAGGTGGGAGAGAGAGGAGAGAGGGGGGGGGGGGGGGGGGAGATTATTGTCATGCAGAGGAGCATTGGCTGGAGTTCATGGCCACAATCTTCTTCTTGACCTGATGGTGAATCATAAGGAAAATAAATTTCCTAGTCTGGGAAATGATCTTACTGCATTACTTCACAGTGATCAAAGAGATGGTGGTAGGCGACGCTACCTCTAATATCCTGTATAAGTTACTTCCCAAAGTAATAATAATAATGTGGGGCCTAGACTCATACACAACATGTCTCTTCCACAAGTATGGTTGTCCCATGGACTTCACTAACGGAGAAATACCATATCACATGGGTTCATATTGGGGGATATTTATTGAGGAAAAAATGACATAATATATTGGGGGATATATAGGGGGTAGAGGGTTTTTATATTTGCAGGTATAAAAAATGGAGCCCAAAGTTAATGAAAAAATATAAAGGGGTATAAAAAATGATAATGAAAAAATGGATACCTACAATATCTAGTGAAATTAGGGGTTTTTAAATTGGGAAGGTGTAATGGGTTTGTATTGGTAGGGGGTTAAATAATGTGATTTTTAGAGGTATTTTCCAATATGTAGACAGATTAATATGCCACGAACGCATGCAATATGTCAGAGGTTCATTGAGTGGGGCCCCCATGGGTTGTCCTAATAATACATCACAAACTTCAGGAGGAGTAATATCACAGAGTACCTCATCTGCGAAGGGCTTGATGCTATAGGGAAGGTGACACTATTGGATGATGAGGAGATCTCACCCTTCGTAAAGGCACTTGATGGTGTACGACTATCGGTGTGATGTTGTCGGTAGGCCCAGCCGCTTCACGAACTTTGATAAAATGAGGTTCTTTTGGTTCCTGCTATTGACAATGAACTGTAGCAGAGAACCATTCACCCACCTCTGGGAGTGGAAGAGGCACTCTCCCTCCTCTGGACCTTTGGACTCGTTCTTTTGGATCTTGGTGGTGGCAATGGTGGCACTGGGCTCTGTGTCAATAATATACTTCCCTTTTTCATTCCCCTTGTTGGGTTCTGACTCAGAGAAGGAACATGCATCTGATTTGGAAGCCTTCAACTCAGCCACCAGTGACTACTTGACCCAACACTCACTTGTGTTATGAGTGGGGCTCTTATGGAACTCACACCATTTCCGCATGTCCTTCTTTGTCTTCTTGGTGTTTTTATTTTCTTGTGGCTTCGGCGAGTTGTCCTGGGTCACCCTGTCTTGACTTTGTCCTTTGTTTTACGGCTTGGGGGCATCTTTCCCTTGCTTCATATTCACAAATCGAAAGTCTCTTTTCTTGTGTTTAAATTTCTGCTCGATCTTGACAGTGTATCGATAGGCAGTGCCGAATGAGGAGATGTTCAGGAATTTCATCTCATCCTAGATGTACTTGTGTAGACAACCGCGAAACTTGAGTACCAAATGCCGCTCATAATCCTTGATACCCAACTTCATTCGAAGGGTATGAAAAATATTTGTGAACCTTGGCACATATTATTCCCTTCCCTACTGCAATGTGGTCCACTTTTTGTATTTATCTTCATATCTCCTGACAATGTAATACTTCTCCTTGATGGCATCTCATAAACAATTCCAAGTGGGTGTGGCTGAGAATAGTGAGGGTTCACTCTCATTCCTCTTCTCGCAGTAGGTTTCCCACCAGTCCTTGACATGGGGGGAGGATTTGAGGAGTGAAATAGTAATCTTTTCCCAGTCGGAAAAGTCATGAACAAAGAAATATCCTTCTAACAGATTTAACCATTTATCCCCAGCACCCACATCTATCTGACCTTCAAATATGGGGATGTTAAAGTTAACTTGTACTTTATAGGGAGTGGCGCTCCCAGAGTAGCTGTCGGAAGAAGATGTGTCGCCTATGGTAGCCGCCGAAGGAATTGGGAACGTTTTCCAACATCGTGTTCTTCTGTCGCTCGAGGGCTTCTTCGAGAATTTTTTGAAAGGATCTCCTGCTCCCTTGATCCAAAATGGATCTAAGATAGACTTCTAAGTCTAAAGTGTTCCTCACATAGGAAAATGAAAGTCCAAGGATGGTCTTGGAAATTGTCCCATTGCATAGATCTTCTCATTCTGAATCTACTGCAACTTGAATGGGTTAAAATGGAATTTGGATGAAGAAGTTATCACAGAAAGAAGATTGCATTTGTCCTTTGGAAAATGAGGCATTTCTTCTAAAAATGGCCTAAAAAGGCTCCTTAAGGAAATCGCATCACAAATGTGCAAAGGGGTGGACTTAAGATAAAGGCAGAAGGACTCCCCCGATTGCGACTTCCAACTTATCGCATCAAAGGTAGGCCTTCACCCGATATCGGGACCCAATATAAGGTGACATGCGATTAGTGATTGCGATAATCGGTGATCGGAGTGATTTGCCGATCAACAATCAGAGGAGCAGAAGGCATAGACCCCCGCCGATGCGATACACGAGGTGCGATATCGGAAATCGGCAAATCGGCAGATCGGCGATCGGGTGATCGGTGATCCCCAATACAAAGGGCCATTGACACAACGCGATTGCGATTAGTGATCAGGGCTAAACCCGATGGGAATTATAAGCCCAATTGCATAAAATTTGAAATCCGGGTTTTTCAGATTTTCTGTGTATTAGCGCATTTCCGATATAAAACTGAAATATAAAGGAAATGACCCGGAAGCGATAAATCCGGACCCAAAAGTTTTATAGATGCAGCTTTGGGTTATTTGAGTTCCGTGGTAAGTGGGATTTCGGGCGGGCCTCAGGTGGTAATCGGTATTGAACGGTCTCCGCCCGAACCCATACACAGGCCGACACGTGGCATGGCATAGGAGAGAGAAAACCGCCTTTTTAGGTAGGTAATCTTTGTGCACATAAGCCACCCGAAACGGACTGTCAACCATTGGATCGAAGATCATGCAGATCAACAGTCGGCTTGCGACAACCATAAAAGGTGAACCTGAAGGGGTTTACAGGGGCGATTTCATAATGTTTGAAGTCTGGATTTCGCGCCCGATAGTGTATTTTCAGTAAAACTTTGTGTATTGGAATTTTGTTCCATTTTCGGGTTTTCGCCTAAGGAAAGGGCCTAATTCCTTTGTAATAGCCCTTGATCATTTTGCCACGTGGCAAGTGGGCATTTTGTAAACAATGATGCGTTTGTAACACACAAAGCCACAGAGCCAGAAGCCAGAGGGCCAGATGAAGAGACAGAGGAATTATTATATGCAAAGAAACAGATGGGAAACTGCAGAGCCGGAAGAATGCCTCAAAGAATCCAGAGAGCATGATTGAGAGCAGAAAGTGTAGGCAGCTGAGGGATTTTTTGAAGTTGCTCGAAGGTCGAGCGAAAAGCCAGAGAGCTGAAAGTTGCTGAGACAATCGCTTGGAGGTCAAGCGAATTATAGAGGCATGCAGAGGCCGAGAGAGAGAGATCAGAGAAGCCAAAACCGAAGAGCCAGAGCGAGAGCCAGAGCCAAAGCCATGAGCTAGAGCCAAGTGCCAGAGCCAGAAAGCAGGAGAGCTTCAGAGCCAGCGATAAGATGGTGTTCTAAGCCCATTGTGTTTAATGTAAACTAGTGGAGTTGAGCGTGGAGCTTGTAAAAGGACTTTGCCATAATCCCAGAGAGCCTAATCGAGTTGACTAGAGCTCAGGAAGACATAGCCCAAGAGTTTTGGGTGAACTCCACATTATATTGCTGTCATGTGTGATTACTTGTTTCTGCATTGTATTTGCTATTTTATTTACTATTATATGTTTTATATCAGTTCAAGTAAATAAAATTAAGGCACATAAACAATTTAAAGACAAACACAAGCATACGCCTATTTTCAAGCACATTATTAATTCCACAATTGGTTAATCATAATATCTTGGGAATATTTAAGCTTTGGAAGTGGGAGAGGTTCTTGTAAGCTTGACAAAGAAGCCTTTAGTGCCCCATTTTCATATCAGGTGGTATCAGAGCCTGAGATTGATTAATCCCACCTTCAAGAAGGTGATATCAAAGCTGGTTATACCAGAGCAAGGGGTATCAGATTAGAATGCTTGATTGACAGAACAAAGATTGCTTGTCTGAAAGGTGTTTGGGCAGTCAAGGATTGATTGTCTGATTGATTGTATGCTTGTTTGCAGACTGACTATTGTTTGAGTTTGCAGAATTGAAGGGAATGTTATTGATAGCTCAGTCCAGGAAGGAAAAGAAGGAAGAAGGGCTAAAGGCATTCTTCTTTTCCCAAAGGACCTCAAAGCAAGCCTTGAAGCACAAGAGGTTTATTGCAAAAGGTTACTTGAATAAGCTCTTTGTTGATCTTGTTTGAAGTTCTTTTGTTCATTGGCATAATGACAACTTCTACAAGTGTATCTTCAAATTCCTCCTTCATCACAAGATTCTTTGATGAAGACATGAAGCAAGACTTGTTCATCATGAAGGACAATGTGAGGGAAATGTATGAGGATGGAAGGAAGAGCAACATACTTAGAGAGCAGTTGAATTCCATGAAGGAAGAGAAGCAGTTTCTTTCTGAAAAATTGCAGGAAATGGGGAGGTAACTTCATATTGCAAATATGAACCTGAAAAGGATGCATGAGTTGGAGTCACATCTCTTTGTTTCCAGAGAAGCCTTGGTCAAGTATAAGCTTGAAGAAGAGGTAAACCATTCCAGTTTTGTCTTCAAATTCTTCTTTTGAAAAGCATACCAGAGGCATAGGTTCCACGCTAATGTCCAACATGGGTTATGAGGGAAAAGGCTTGGGTAAACATGCACAAGGTATTGTTGAGCCAATAATGGTTGAGGAAAGGCCTAAGTATTTGGGTCTTAGCTATGGACAGTCTTATGGAAAGAGTTCCAAAGTTACCATGAAGACCATTGAAACAGTGCCACGAAGGAGTTTCATTTCAGGTCCTCTACCTCACGAGTGTGAAGATTGTATTAAGGAGGAATGCAATAGCTTGACACATCATTTGCAGGATGCAAGTGTTCAGAAGCACACACTTGAACCAGAGAGTTGTGGAAACTCTAAAAGCCTTGAAGAGATTGATGGTGTTCCAAAGGGAGCCACTTCTTCATTTGCTTCACCTCCTCATGAAGGCAATAAAGGTGAAAGAGAAAGGTATAAAGCTAGTTCTAATCATCTTCCTTTTGATTTTGCAAAGCATGATAAATTTCCACATAGATATGGGAAAAGAATTGCATGTTTCTTTTGTGGTTTGGATAACCATAATGTTTCTAGATGTTGGAAGAGGATAGCCACATGCAGGAAACTTTTGAAGGAAATGAAACAAGAAGCCAAAGGTCCATTGGACAAGGCAAATCATGCTGTCAAGAGGATGCACATGTGTTGCACTTACTGCCATAAGCAAGGGCATCTTGCTGAAAGGTGTTGGACTCTGAATCCAGCAATGCTTCCACGAAAGTTGAAGAAGGTGGAAAGAGAAGATGGCAGAAATGGAAAGGAAGTCTCCATGGATGATGTGTTTCAGGATGATTCACATGTTGATGCTGATGTGCAAACAAAGAAAGACCTTTGAAATGGATTGGTAAGAAATGGTTAGACTTCTTATCCAATTAAGATTGCATATCTATTGTTGCATGTGTTTGCATTTCTTTGTTAATGGAATGCAAGTTGCAAGTTTTTACCAAGAAGGTGAATGGAGAAGTTGAGTAGGAGACTCACTTTGTTGTTGAAACATTATATTTCTTTTCAGCTTTGAAAGTACAATGTGCTTAAGTGAAAATTTGAAGGATGAAATGCATGCATGAACACAGGGATGTTGATGTTTTCCTTGTTTTTGAACATGTGTGTGCGATTAACTTGAAGGGTTGATTGCTTTGACATGCATGTGATGCAATGTTGACTTGGGAGAAGTTAACTTGGTCTCCAAGATGGAGATGATGATGAAGTGGTTCATCTTTTGAAAGAGAATCCTAAAGGTCTTTTTCTACATGCTTGACTTGAAGGGTGATTTGTTTTAAAGGCATGTTTTGAGGGTTTGTTATCTAGTCCATCATTTGTATGCAAACGTAAGACATGGAGGTGTTTCACAAGATGTGAAATATTTTTCTTTTGTTGAAGCAGGAGTTTAAGCCATCCAGTTGTTGTCTGTATTTATGGTGTTCTTGATAGATTTTCAAACAGGTACAAATGAAAATTTTGTGGAGCAGATGTACTTCACATTTGTTTGAGCCACCTTGGATCAATGATGAAGGCAGAGAAGTTCAAACTACCTTCTGTGACCATCTCAGCAGGAGTTCTGCATGAAGTCAAGAAGGAAGACAGTTCTTCCCAGGAGGACTAGCACATCCAAGAAGGAGAGTGGTCGAAGGCTTTGGTTCAAAGGCACTATGCAAGGCAAGTGTATGGAGGCTGAAAGAAGAGGGTGAGGTACTCTCATTTACTGCTCATATCAGTATATCAGTCTTTTGGAGACCAAAATTTCTTTTAGTGGGAAGGTGTGATCCAAAATGGATCTAAGATAGACTTCTAACTCTAAAGTGTTCCTCACAGAGGAAAATGAAAGTCCAAGTATGCTCTTGGAAATAGTCCCATTGCATAGATCTTCTCATTATAAATCTACTGCAACTTGAATGGGCTAAAATGGACTTTGGATGAAGAAGTTATCGCACAAAGAAAATTGCCTTTGTGCTTTGGAAAAGGAGGCATTTCTTCTAAAAATGGCCTAAAAGGGCTCCTTAAGGAAACCATTTCGCAAATGTGCAAAGGGGTGGAATTAAGGCAAAGGCAGAAGGACTCCCCCGATTACGACTTCCGACTTATCGCATCAGAGGTAGGCCTTCGCCCGATATCAGGACCCCAGACAAGGCGACATGCGATTAGCGATTACGACAATCGGCGAATGGAGCGATCAACCGAACGGCGATCGGAGGAGCAGAAGGAATAGACCCCCACTGATGTGATACGTGAGGTCTGATATCGATGATTGACGGATCGATAGATCGGGTGATCGGTGATCCCCGATATAAAGGGCCGTTGACATGGTGCAATTGTGATTACTGATCAGGGCCGGACCCGATGGGAATTATAAGCCCGATTGCATAAAATTTGAAATCTAAGTTTTTCAGATTTTTTGTGTATTAGCGCATTTCCGATATAAAACCGAAATATAAAGGAAATGACCCGAAAGCGATAAAGCCGGACCCGAATGGTTTATAGATGCGGCTTTGTGTTATTTGAGTTTTGTGATAAGCAGGATTTCGGGGGGGCCTCAGGCGGTAAGTGGTATTGAACGGGCTTTGCCTGAACCCATACACAAGTCGACACATGGCACGGCGCAGGAGAGAGAAAACCGCAGGAGAGAGAAAACCACCTTTTTGGGTGGGTAATCTCTGTGCACATAAGCCACCCGAAACGGACTGTCAGCCATTGGATCAGAGATCATGCAAATCATCGGTGGGCTTGCGACAACCATAAAAGGAAGACCTGAAGGGGTTTACAGGGGCGATGTCATAATGTTTGAAGTCTGGATTTCGCGCCCGATAGTGTATTTTCGTTAAAACTCTGTGTATTGGAATTTTGTTCCATTTTTGGGTTTTCGACTGAGGAAAGGGCCCAATTCCTTTGTAACAATGCCTGATCTTTGTGCCACGTGACAAGCGAGCATTTTGTAAATAATGATGTGTTTGTAACGCGCAGAGCCACAGTGCCAGAAGCCAGAGGGCCAGATGAAGAGAAAGAGGAATGATTATACGCAGAGAAATGGATGGGAAGTCGCAAAGCCGGAAGACCGTCTTAAAGAAGCCTGAGAGCATGATTGAGAGCGGGCAGAGCGGAAAGCACAGGCAGCTGAGGGAGTTTTTGGAGTCACCCGAAGGTCGAGCAAAAAGCCAGAGAGCTGAAAGTTGCTGAGACAATCGCTTGGAGGTCAAGTGAATTACAGAGGCACACAGAGGCTAAGAGAGAGAGCTCAGAGAAGCCAGAGCCGAAGAACCAGAGCCGAGAGCCAGAGCTAGAGCCAAAGCCAGAAAGCCGGAGAGCTTCAGAGCCAAGGATAAGATGGTGTTCTAAGCCCATTGTGTTTAGTGTAAACCAGTGGATTTGAGTGTGGATCTTGTAAAAGGACTTTGCTATAATCCTAGAGAGCCTAGTCAAGTTAACTAGAGCTCAAGGAGACATAGCCCAAGAGTTTTGGGTGAACTCCATATTATATTGCTTTCATGTGTGATTTCTTGCTGCTGCATTGTATTTGCTGCTTTATTTGTTGTTATATGTTTTATATTAGTTCAAGCAAATAAACTTAAGGCACATAAACAGTTTAAAGGCAAACACAAGCATACACCTATTTTCAAGCACATTATCAATTCCGAAATTGGTTAATCATAATATCTTGGGAATATTTAAGCTTCGGAAGTGGGAGAGGTTCTTGTAAGTTTAACAAAGAACCCTTTATTGCCCCATTTTCAGATCATCCCTCGTCTTTATTTTCTTTCACCATGGGAGGAAGTCGGGATTTGCGAGGCTGGTCTTAGAAGGGTTCAACCAGTTCGAGCCCTAACTCCTTATACCCCGACCTCATTGGGGACATGCAAAGAAAACCAGAGAAAGAGCTGACCGCTTTGATACCACTAATCTGAACTTAAACAAGAATGCAACAAAATATGGATAAAACCACAAATACAAATATGTAGCAGAAATAACACTTCATTTCATTAATATAAAATAACTGAAATATGCTTACAAACAAAATGGAAATAAACTAGCTCGGGCGATGGTAGCTTATTTTTTAAAAAGGTGTGGCGATTACATGCCTTTGAATTGTGTTACAATGAGGCTCAAAGGCCTATTTATTATTGATAAATAGTGGAAAACCCTAAACATCCAAAAACGTAACCCTAGGATATGAAGCGCCAAAATTATGGGCCCGTTTAGATAAATTGGTACATCAAATTCACAAAGTCGTAACTTTGGCATACGATCTCCGTTTGACGCGCATAATACTTCGTTAGAAATATCTATTCGAGGAATAAAACTTTCGACTACAAACATGAGCCAAAGACTCATGTTCGCTTGTTTTCCAGAAAACGTCGTTTAGGGCCTCAAAACGGCTCCGAAATTTCAGGACCCGAAAAATTGCCAAAAAGAGTAAATTGTGCTACAATTAAGGAAACTAAAAAACTGAAAGAAACAGTGATGTGGGTCCAAGTGGAATAGGCAGGTGGCGACCAATATCCACCTGGATCACTTGCACTAGATGCATTGATTTCAGTTTAGATGTTGATTTCTAATTATATTTTATTGCTTACACTAGATTCATTGATTTTAGTGTAGATGTTGATTTCTAATCATATTTGATTGGATCACTTGCACTAGATGCATTGATTTCAGTTTAGATGTTGATTTTTAATTATATTTTATTTCTTGCACTAGATTCATTGATTTTAGTGTAGATGTTGATTTCTAATCCTATTTGATTGCTTGCATTAGATGTATTGATTTCAGTGTAGTTGTTGTTTTTCTAATCCTATTTGATTGCTAACATTAGATGCATTGATTTTAGTGTAGATGTTGATTTCTGATTTGATGTAACTAGATGTATGATGGTACATTAATTTTAAAGTTATTGGATTAACAATGTGCATTTATTCTAGTATAAGTACGAAAATATTATTGACAATGTGCATTGATTTTTGTGTTATAGTAATTCAATGTATTAATATTGGAGAGCAATAGAGGCAAGGTATGATGTTTACTACAATAACTTGAGTTAAAGATTGAATGGTTTAAAATTTCCACTACCCTTTTCATATAATCAATATAAAAATATGAGAAAACTAACAGGGGTGACAATAAGAATAGTAGATGAAAATAGTTTGAGATTGATCGCAATGAAGAATATTTGTATTTGACTACATTCTTATTATTTACATTTTATATCATTCAACACTATTACATTGTCAATTTGCATTCAAAAAAATATTTCATCATTTTTCATCATTAAAATTATTAACAATATTTATCCTCTCAACAAATTGAGGTAACTGAGCAAATTAAAATGACTAGATTTATCTCAGACATATTTAGCATATTTAAAATGGTCAAAATAATTAGATGTTCAACCAAATTTTTTTGACCACACATGATTGAAACTAGCCTAGATCCATCTAACACTAGATCTATTATGCGCCGAGAGGGATCAAATCTCTCGAGGTGCAAACATTTCCTCAAGTTCTACATTCATATAAATATTGAGGTTGTAAACTATTAAAAATAATTTTCAAGATGTTGAGATCGCAGAGTGCCGAGAGAGATGGTGGTGTCTAAAGACATCGTGATTGTGTTCTCAATGGCCACTGAGACAATTTACCTTTGATCTTTCTAGCCTTTAAATATTCTTCATTGGTGGGTAAAAACCATGGGGATGCTCATATACCTGGAGCCAGAATACCACCAATATCTTGACCGAGTCAAGTTTACTAGAATAACCCTAACACAAGATATTAAGAATTAAATAAAATAGATATATAATATCAATCCTCCTGCAAGCTATTGACAAGATTGTCTACCTTCTTCACATACAGAAATATAACACAAGTGTAACATTCACAAACATTACCAACCAAATCCAAACACATAAACACGCAAGCCACTCAAAGCATCCAAACACATACATACAAACCATTCAAGGAAAACAACATAAACTAAATTAAATAAAAAATGATATGGTCATGTAAATAAAAAAAACATAATGTAAATTTATCTCAAACATATGGTCATGGTATGAAGTTTATCTCAAACATATACATAATAATAATGATCTAAAAATGTGACATTGTTGCCTTCAACTGAAATCAACTTAAATCCATCTAAATCTAGATCTATCATGTGTTGAGAGGAATCAAATCCCTTGAGGTGCAAACCTTTTCTCAAATTCTACACTCCAAAAAGAAGGTTTTCACCTGACAAGATTTGATCCCTCTCATCTTATAATAAATAAAAAATTAAATAGATCTACACCGACAGTTAAAACATTTTAAATACTCTCAATATTATGGACTTGGACTTTTTTAATTACTCTCAATATTATACACTTTGACGCTTTTTTTAAGTGTATTCTTTGATCAATATGGTCTATAATTCAACAAAAGAGTCTGGGAATCTGAGAATCGAGAATTTTTGGACGAGTCAAAGACGGTAGCTCCTAAACAGGCATCACGACAGTAGACCTCAGGAAAGTTTTACTGCGTTTTACCTGTATAATGAAATTTAATCGTTTATAAAAAATAAAAATAAAAAACACACAATGGTTGTAAGTGTTTATTCATTTTAATTAAATGAATTTCATCCAGTAAGTCGAGGCCATATTTGCCCTTTGACTAATCTTCTATCAATAATAGAAAGCCTATTCCATTAGTCACATAAATTATGTTTTAATCTTTTAAAAAATAAAATTTGAAATTCAATCTAGAACGAAACTAAATTTTTTTAATCAGGAAAAGTTAAAATATTTGTCGAAATATATATTTTTATTTGCATTTCATTTTTTTTATATGGTCGTCATTTTTTCTTTTCAGACGAAAAAGCATAATTATATTTATATAAGAAGTATAAACAGAGCATGATGTACAGAGACTTGAGAGGATATATCTCATATAGTTCATACTAAGCAGAGAGATGGTGATATCATGCCACATAAACCAAATAAACCAAATCGAAAACTAAACAGACGGCCATTCACATACCGCCAACCATGAGAGAATTAAGTCTAAATAAACTTAACAGAGCCAAAAAGATGGCGAGAATAAGCCAGCATAACCCAAAACCAAGAGGCCCTAAACCTGGAGAAACTGTGGCCAAAGCTTGTCGAGATCTTTAAATGACAAGAGAAGGATAAAAAACGGGCCATTGATTGAAATGCCGCGCGAGGCATGAGAGTCACCAAAACACAGAGAGCCAAGCCTGCTGCAACCAGCATCTGGACATAGAAAGCACATATGAAAAAAAACCTGCATGCACTGGATCAGCACAAAAGCGAATGGAACCCATCATTTGTCATAAGGAAAACCTAGATCATGCATGAAACAAAACCAGAAAAAAGAAGGAGCAAGCAAAAACAAGGATTAGAAATCAGGAGGGAAAAATTCCTGAATGGAGAAGACTTTGTCCTCAAAATAAACCTGTAAGGACCACAAGCCTGGATCCACCCTGAGACCATTTTTAGACAACTCATCTGCAACGTGGTTAAAGTCCCTCTTGAAATGTTGAATAGACACCCCTTTAGACATGTTCCATAGAAAATTAATCCTCTTAATCCAGCCAGAGAGCTCCAAATTTCTAATGTTGTTCTTTCCACAGATACCTTCAACCAGGACCTTAGAATCACCAAAGATGGAAACATCCTGAAGATCGAGAAAAAAGAAGAACTGAAGAAGGCCCGCAAGGGCCATAGCTTTCGCCTTAGTGTTTGAACCCCTGCCTCCATTCCAAAACAGATGAAAATGACATATTTCACTGACCACAATAAAAACCCCACAGCCACAATGGCCCTCCTGCTCAGCCCCATCGAAAAAAGCCCTCGGAGAGACAGACAAGTCCAGCTGAGTCAAACTCTTTCATTCAGAAGAGGAGCCATTGAAGAGCGTTGTGGAATTGATTCATAAATAGAAGAGATGGAAGATAAAATTTCCAAGAACTGGGGGACCCTCCCATTAAAAACAACCTTATTGCGCCATATCCAAATGCACCAAACCGCAATGATGAAGATTGATCTCCAGGACTTCTTTTGAATGGAACACCAGAAGAACGCGTCAACAGTCGAGGAATGAGTGAAGTGCTGGATACCATGGGCATTCTCTAGATTCCACCACAAAGGTCGTGTCTTTTTTCATGCAAAAAACAGATGGAAGTTGGATTCTTCTTCAGCCCAGCAGAAAGAACAAACACCCGGACCCTGCCACCCACGCTTCCTCAAGTTATCCCAAGTAAGATTCCTGTTGTGAAAAGCCAACCACACAAACAGGGTCATTTTTAAGGGGCATCCAGATTTCCATAAAATGGCCGGGAAGGATGGATTGAGCTGAGAAGGAACTTTGCTAATCAAATCTTTATAAACATCTTTAACTTGGACCTCATACAAAATCTTAGAACTTTTCCAGATGAGGATATCATGCTCCTTTGAACGAAAAATACCACGGTTCCTGAGACGGACTTTAATGCTGTTCCACAGAGAGGCAATGTCCGCTGGCATCCGCATATGATCGCCATCCTTCCAGATGGGGAAAGGGCCATTCCATTCAGTAATAAGACTTCCCCAGAAAAAAATACCTTGCGTGTGAAAAAGTTTAGCAATGGCACTTGAATATCAATCTTTTCAGAACCACTCATAAAACAGTCTTTTCCAATGAGAATATTTTCACCTGTTTGAAAATGCCAAAAGAGATTTTCCAGGAAAAATTTACCAATATTCCGCAAACTATGCCAGACCGAAGAGCCCCCAGGCGATCCTAATTTCTTTCTTCTGAGCCAATATGCCAGACTCCTCCTTCTTAGGTACTTGACACGGATAATGTTACTCCACGGGCCTTTCCCAAAAACACCTTTCCAAAGCGAATTGCATAGTAAAGCCTTGCCGAAAGATTTCATGTCCAAGAGCCCCCACCCTCCGAGATTTTTTGGCTTAGAGATGTTGGGAAGAGAAGACAGATGGTATTTTTTTTTTCCATCCTAGAATCCCCAAATAAAACTGGCTGTCAGTTTATTCATTGCCGAAATAATGCTGACAGGGATGGAAAATAAATGGCCCAATATACCATCAATTGATTTAAAACCGCCTGGGCAAGGATCAACCTGCCACCAAGAGATAGAAATCTAAACTGCCAGCTGGATATCCTCTTATGGAATTTATCTAGAATCCATCCCCAGTCCTTCTTTTTGTAACCCATGGCTTTCAGCTGAAATCCCAAATACTTCAGCCCACGTCCAATAGGATGGGCTTTGATTCCAAACTTCTCCAACAACCAGGTAATCAAAACCAGGTCTGAATCGTTGTGGAAAAAAGCAGGCTTTTCAAGATTGATATTGAGGCTTGTTGCTCTTTGAAACTTCGCCAAGATGTTGAAATAGCAAGACCAAGGTAATTTGCATAACTTTCCAAAATAATGATATTGTCAACAAACAGGTTATGAGAAATGGAGATCCCTCTACAGAGCTTAAGTGGACGAACTCTGGCTTCTTCTACAGCTTTATTAATATGGAGACTAAGAGTATTCATTGCCAGAATAAATAAAAGAGGCGATAAAGGACATCCTTGTCGAAGCCCTCTGGATGCCGCAAAAAAAGGTGATGGGATTCCATTTATAATCACCGAGAAATTCACCAGCTCGATGCACGTCATTATCAAATTTGTCATACCAGAGTTAAGACCAATCTTTACCAAAAGACATCTGAGAAAACCCCAGTTAAGGCAATCGTATGCCTTATGGAGATCAATTTTAAGAACTGCTACATCCCTTTTCCATTTCTGAATAGAAAAAAGACCTTCCTGTGTACTTGCCACTGCATCCTGAATGTTCCTTCCTCTTAAAAAATCATGTTGTTCTGATGAAATATGCTCTGATAAACAATCTTTTATCTTTTCTGCAATTATTTTCGCAATGATTTTATAAGAAATATTGCATAAAGAGATCGGCCAAAATCCTAAAAAAGACTCAGCATCATCTTTCTTTTGGATGACAGCAATATTGGTGGATGCCATTTTTGAATTCATACTGCCTGCTCTTCTTGTAGCCTCGACCATTTTAGCAGATCCCCTTTGAGAAAATCGAAAAAGTGTATAAACAACTCTATTGTCCAGCCATCCGGCCCTAGACATTTATCAGCTTTGAAAGCATTCATAACCCCAAACAATTCTTCCTCAGATATTTTTTGGAAAATTTTACCATTTGCTTCTTCATGAAACATCTTTGGGAATATTTCAATACCCCACAAGATATCATTAAAGTTACAATTTTCCGACCTCTGAAATTGCTTCCCAAAGAAACTTACTGCCTCATTTGAAATATCATGTTGGGAAAAAATAAACTGACCGTTGCCATTTTTTAACTTCCATATGGCATTTTTTTCTCTCCTGGCATTTGCAAATTTATGAAAGAACTTTTAGTTTCTATCCCCTTCTTTTAACCAAGACATTCTGCTTTTTAGCCGCCAGAAAGATTCCTCTTGTTCCATGATTTTTATTTTCTTTTTTTGCAATTCCTTTATGAGACATCTCGACTCCAGAGACAACCTATGAGAAGCAAAAACCTTTGATGCCATATTTAATGCCCCCTGAATTTTCCTTAATTCTTCCCTATTTGATTGTCTTTTATCATATTGCCATTTTTTCACAATCCTCCTCATATAATCCATTTTGTCCCTAAAGGTCATCAAAAGCGTGGAGATATCTTTTTTATTTACCAGCTAAGTCCAAGATTTTCTAATAAGATCATTAAACCCCAGATCCTCCAGGTACGAGCTATTAAACTTGAACGAGTATCCCTTTCTGACGCTACTTTCCCTCCAACCAAGCTTGATTGGCCTGTGATCTGAGATGAAAATGTTTTCTATTGAGGAAAAAGGCATGCCCAAAAATTCAATCACACTAGCATGAATTAGGAACCTGTCCAATCTCTTTGCAACATATGCTTCATTAATCCTGCCATTATCCCAAGTCGGCCTCATTTGAGAAGGACTGACATCCACAAAATTTCTTTTAAGAAATTCGTTTTTCAATCTATCCGCAATAGGATCTTTTTTCCTATTGCATCCCCATATCTCATCCATGCTTAAAATAAGATTTAAGTCATCTGGGGCGCAAGCAAGCTGAGTAGAGAGTGCAGGAAGAAACCATCTTGAGCCAAAACCAGGGAACACACCACCCCTACCGCACCAAAAGATGGCATAGCATAACAAAACGCCATCATTCTGCATAAAGGCCTTGACCACAGAAATCACTCCCACATAAAATTGATAACAGGACTTTCACCATTTGGAGCTCATGATAACCATAGTCCTATGAAAAAGCTTGCCAGAGGACGAAACATTGATGACAGAGATTATGACCCTTTGGATTCTGAGAAAACGCTTCCTTACAGACGATGCTATCTGCTAAGCACTACTGTCACACAGATAAGGCACTAAACTAACGCCCTCGAAGAAACCAAAGCCATTTGACAACCAAGGAACTTATACAGGGGCTGATAATCGTTCCCAAGGCTAGGTGTCGATCTGAAATGCCCTTACTATCCCCATATTTTGACATGCAGACTATTTCTACTCTTTGTATGCTTTAATCTTCTGCCACAAGTCTCAGCTGTGCAAAGGTCATCGTCACTCAACATGCATTGGATAAAAGAACGCTTGTGCCCATCTTGATGCTTCCTGGTTGGCTAATCCCTTCATCTACTGCGACACGTCCCTGCACTCTTCTCAGCTGCCGTTCCCCTGGAATCATCCAAGTCGATAACCCGCCATTTTGTGTTGACTCTCAAATATTTTTGAGATAATAATAATCTGTTTAATTTAATTTAATTTTAAACTTATTTAAATTAAATTAAATGAAATTGTTTTAATTAAGTTTTGGAAATTTCAATGGATTAATATGTTGAAATATGTATGTTTTTTGAATTATAGAATTGCATTTTTTTAAATCATTAAATTGTAATTAGTATAGCCATATAGATGAAACGGTTGTAATATTATTAGTACAATTATGATAAGCATAAAAAATGTATCATGATACATCTCATATTACCAAAATTATTTAAATAAATAAATATTAACTAGATTATAACTTTATTTTAAATTATTATTATTATTTTATAAAAAATTAATATTTCAATTGATAATATATGCATTTAAAGAAACATGTAACAAAATTTTTAACCAACTAGATTGACTCCATTTTACCATGGATTTTCTTAGCCTATAAATAGACTTTGTCACAATACATGACTTATCAATATCATATGCCCAAAAAACCTTAACTCATTTCATAGTCAAAACATTTTGTGTCTCCTTGTTTTGTCTTTCAAATCACACAAGGGTACATCTTTGGCCCATTGTGATAAGGCTCAAGGAGCATCTTTGGCAGGTGGAGCGTGCAGTCTTGGCTCTTGCTAAGTCATAAATTCTTCCTATGTCTGTTTGGATATATTGTTGAACATAGGTTGTTGGATCTTTATTTTAACTAGCTAGAGTTTCTAGATCTATGTTTATCTTTAGACATTTACCTAATACAACTATGAAATTAGCATGTAAATTATCAAATAATGAATACCATCATTTGAACACATGTTCACATTTTTAGATTTACATAATAGAATTACGAAATTACTATGCAAGTTATCAAAAAAACCAATAACATCATGTAAATACATTTTACCTTTTTCACATTTATCTAATAGAATTATGAAATTACCATACAAATTATCAAACAACAAATAACATGATGTGAATACATAAATTTATAATATTAATAATTATACTAAAACCAATAATAAGATTAAATTTATATTAAATATTTATAATTAATTTAATATCTTTAAAATGCATTATATTATTTCAACTGTATTATAAATTCAAATGCTAATAATAGCAAAATTAACAATTATCATGATCATATTTTTATTTATTTAACTAAAATATTTAAGCATTAATTTAAACCTTAAATTTAAATTCACGTTATTATAAATTAAAATTAATAACTCAAAAATCAATTTAACTATAATTTAATTTTTATATAAGTAAATTAAAATTGATTTAAAATATTACGATGAAGTTTCATACTCCCTTCCAACATCACCACATCATTACTTTCCTTAATTGTCCACACCACCAATTTAAAAATTATTTATTATTTAATTATCATTATTAGAAAATCATTATTCTTTGTTTCTATCATAATAAAAGATTGGGATTTAATTGGTAGATAATTCAATTACGTTATGTAAAATTAAAAATTTTAAATTAATAATGATAATAAGTTTGAATAATTATGATATAATATTTAAAAATTAAAATTTGAATTAATTTAAAATGATACAATATATATTTTAAATAATATAATTCAATTTTACTCTTCACACACATCTATTACTTATCTAAAAATTGGTGTTTTATTGTCCTAATAAAAATGGCACAATTATTGTAAAGTCTATTCAATTATTATATATATAATTATATATATATTAATTAATATTTAATTAAAATAAAAGTTTACTATAATAATAATTAAGTTGGAATAAGAATAACAATTAAAAAAAACAAATTTAAATAATAAAATGTAAATTATTTTTAAATTACACAAACATATAAATTTAAAAACAATATAATTCAGTGTTCAGTTAGTTGAAAAATGCATACTATTTTATTTAAAAATGTGGAATACAAGAGTGCATGGTTGAAGTGTACAACATAGATTTTTCATTTTTTTCTTCCATGCCACCCACGTGATCCACAATTCAACACTTTCGCAATGCAGATTTTGATGCGTTTTACTAAATTGCATGCATGGGCTCCATTGCAAATTCGAATTGATTGATCCAAAATATGAAGTGATGCTTATGATATTCTAAGCCTTTAGACATTGCTACCTTTTACTTGGAATCCAAAAAAGTCTATGCTATGCAAAAACATCGTAAAACATACACTTTCACATACATGGAGTGGAAATCAACCTTAATTGTCTCAATGGATACCCTATTAAAAAGAGTGATGGGAACAGACAAATATTCAAATGCTAGGTCCACAAGATTTCATACCGATCCCAATGCCCTAGGTCTCCAAACTATCACCATTTTCAAGATGTACAACTACCAAAATAGGTTTTTCACTTATTTGCACTTTTATTTTTTATTTTTTTGGCAATGCAATAATGCACACCGCAACTTGATTATCAATATTAAATCTATTTTTTTTTAATATTATATTTTTAAAATCTATTTCTCATGATTCCTTTCCTAATTTCTATACTACTTAAAAGAAAATGTTATTTATTTAATAACAAAGAAAAAATTAAATGCATCCTAGTTAAGGTTGTTTATGAATATAAATTTCTTAGTAGGAAATTTTGGGCTTAGCTGGAAAGTTTTGAGTATTTATGACTATAATTTTTTTAGTTTATTTTGGGCTAATTTTGGGCTTATCTAGAAAATTTTGAGTATTTAGATAAAAATGGTTGTTAAGGAAAGAGAGTTGTTTTTTTCATGTTTGTTTTATCAGAGATGAGGAGAAAGAGAATTAGCACTAGCATTTTCTCATTTTCTTGTATCATTTAAGTGAAAAGAAGATAAATCACATGCCCTTTCTCACACTTTTGTAGTTTCATTGGGAAGGAGAAGAAACACTTTCTCTTTCTCACATTTTATTAATATTTGCAAGGAGTACAAGTCTTTTTCATACTTAATTATATTTTGGGAGAAGAAAAAGCACTAGCCATTTCTCACACTTTTGTAATTATAGTGACGGGGAGAAGGACACTGAACATTTGCCCATTCTCACACTTTTTTCGTTCAAGTTGTTGCCATTTTGTTGAGTCCTAAAAAATATTGATGGAAATTTGCATTCAAAATCAAGTCGTGTCTTTGGAGTTTTCAAATATCCAAGGGTTTTTAAAATTAGCCAAGTTCCTTTATCATTTTGAATCCTTTGTAAATAGTTAAATATTTTCATTCCTTTTCCTTTTCCGATTTTGCCTTCCTCCCTATTCCCTATTTATACCTAATTTGAAATCGGGTTTTGTCCCAATCTCTTGATCGGACCCCTTCCTCCTTATCATCCATCTTGATTTTCAAGTTGGCATGTTTATTTCTCCTTATTTTTCTTCCTAGTTTACAATTAGGGCTTGAGCTCATGATTGAGCGCCTTTCTCATTATATTCCTTCCCAATTTATAGGTTGGGTCCAAAATCCTTTTAGGCCCCTTACTCCTTTACCTTCAAAATTTTCCTTAAAAAAATTACAACTATCCCTTTCTCATATATTAATAATTTTCAGTATTAGTAGAAGAAACACCATTCCCTTCTCACTTTTTCGGCATTCCCTCATATACATTATTTGTTTGGTGTTATTTAGCTAACTTTGAAGAGAACATTGTAAATAGGGAAAGAAACACACATTTCTAGTGCTTGCTAATGTTAGGGATTATTTTACTTGTGTGGCATGTTTCATTTCAACATTAAATTATAACTCTATATTGTCATTTATTTCATTTGAAGTTGTCTAAAAATAGAAGAAATTTTGAAGGAAAAAACCCATTTATGTATATTATTTATCTTCTTTCATCTTGACACTTTCATTTCACATTTAATTTTCAACAATTTCCATTTCAGTTCTAGTAATTAGTTATTTATGTTTTAACATTTTATTTTCCATTATACACATTTCACGCCCTATTTGTTTTTTTGGTTCATTTCACACATCTTTAGCACCTTCCATGTAGCTTCTTGTATTATATTGGCCTTGTACCATTACATATTTATCATTTTATATTTTTGAAAACATAATCATAAGTTAAATTTTATTTTTTTTGGTTCATTTCACACAATTTATCTTTAGCGCCTTCCATGTAGCTTCTTGTATTACATTGCCCTTCTGCCATTACATATTTATCATTTTATATTTTCGAAAACATAATCATAAGCTAAATTTTCATTAAAGAAATACATGACACACCTAGGATCATCTTATACATAGGTACCCATGTTTCGCATCTCTTTAGGAAATACTTGTGATGTTACAAATCTCTACTAGTGTCTAGAGGTTGTTTGGCCAAAAGTATGGATACCCAAGCTTATATTTCACAACTACACCATGTATGATGTGAATTCCATAAGATTTGTTTTGAATTCGACAATTGTGAATGAGGTTGAACTTTTGTTTCAATTTTAACAAATTGTAAAAGAAAAAGTAATTAAGATTGATACTTAAAATTGTGTTGTACAACAAAGCATTTTTTAGGCAAATTTGTAAGGAAAACATCTTATGAAAGCCTCCATAGAAATGGAGAAGTATTTGCATACAAGTATGGATGCAAATTGGGAAAAATTCAATGAAAATTGAAACATAATAGCTACCAATGCAATACATCATGTGATTCAAACTATTTTGAAAGAGGTATACCTTCAAAAACAAACATCATATGCTGTACGCTACATGAATATAGAAAAACACTTCAATCATAATTATAGTGTAAACCTAACACACTGAAGTTGTAGGTATGCACACAATTTGGATAAGGATGCAAACATTTTCTACTTCAAACTCTTGAATCAAATTCCAACTACGGAAAAAATCAAAATAATAGCAAATATGTTTTAAAAATTAGGGTGAGAAAAAAACAAGTGAATATGCTTTCTTATTTGATGGAAACGTTTTCAAAATTGATATTTATCAGTGCCATGAGGTCCATAAAGAGTATAAGTAAGGACTAATCAATAAGAATTAGATGCTTGAATTGCTAAAATAGATGATAAAAAACAAACACATTGCAAAGCCATGCATTAATGATTTCATTTATGAAAGGAGGTTCCAAGAAATCATACAACGATGAAAAGTTAGAATCAGAAGATGATATTTCAACTGAATAAATACTTTTTTTAATTCTTAAAGGGTAACAAGCATTAGAAGACTCCCAAGAAATACTAAATAGTAAAGTATATAGTAATATTCATGATCAATCCAAAGAGAAGGTAGCTTGGCTTGTAGGTCCTACTGCACCTAAATCTCTGTAGACAACAAAATAAGGAAATCAAAACAATGAGGTTAAATGGAGTTTATTACATAAATTTTGAAATGTAGATACCATTAAGGGAATTTTGGTGAGCCAGTGTGTCCTAAGAGGGGAAGAAAACCTTCTTATGAATAAATGCTAAGCTTTTATCTTTTATTTGCTTTGATTTTACACTTCAATTGAAATATTTCTCCCAATTATAATTTACATTAAAGGATTTTTAACAAAAGTGTAAGTGTTTTTAAAAAATTAAGATATAAAGCCTCAAGGAAAAGTTGACCTTCGTGTGTCTTTCTCATGAAATATGGAATAAACAAGTCAACATTTTGAAGTTTATAGGAATGGTTGTTTGAAATATTTTCCTTAAAAGGCTCTACAAAAATATTTCACTCCCAATATTAGATGTAAATACATTATAATATCTTTTATGTGTAGAAGGGGAATGGAAGATGTAGAAATAGATATGTTAGTAAATGGAATAAAAGGCCCCATTTATGGCTAAGTAATTCATTCAATGAAGGAGTGATAATAGAAGCATTAGATAGATACTACAACAATTTAAGTTAAAGAGATATATTCACTAAGTCACATCAAGTTATATGGAAACTAATAATGGTGAAAATCATATATCTCTTAAAGTGGACTC
>APFE030030362.1:10175-48307 GCA_000404065.3 Pinus taeda | reverse complement strand
ACATAGAGGTATCACATAATTCAACCTACTGATATCCTTGGTGAAATGTGGAGATACATGATGACGAGGAACATAAAAAGCCAAAGAAAAAAAATATGGAAGGTTGGTGACTCTAAAAATGTTCTTGAACCAACTAAAGAAATATTAGATATGTATATAGTACAAATAATGGAGCACAAATGGGATAAATTCCAAAATCATATAATTTTTATGTGTTTTAGCTTATCCAAGTTCATAGCACCTTACATTGGAAAGCTTATGATCATATATGACTGCATTAGAAAATTATTTATTGGTTCTTGATTAATGCATTGTGAATATTGATTCAAATCATAATAGTTCGAAAGAGTTTTTTAACATATTAGCCAACAATTAAGGTAGACATGTTTGTGTCTTTTTTGTCTATCCAATGCAATTTTGCTTTGTTGTTGACGTTATAAATATATGCTTTAGAAAAACAAATAAATATTTTTCATTTGAAACTAGCGATTTCAGAAGATTCAAAGATAAAGACACACATGGTAAAGTAGATACCATCATTATGTTGCCTCAGATATATCACAAAGAAAAAAGATGAAGAAATTGGATACAAGATGAACCATGGAGATAATATATAACTTGAATGAAGCTCAAGACAAAGGATACTTTAATGCAGGAGCATCTGACACTCTTAATCAAACGAGGAATCCAGAGCGGAGCAAGGAGGAGACGTGGACCATCGGAGCTAAACAGGGGACATTTATGTTAAAATAAAGTTAGTTTGATGGACTTAATTAAATGTAATCTGCCATATATATCCATATAACGAGTTGTAGAGAGAATTAGGGGATTTGTTGAGTGATTGTGGGAGGAAATCATGCATCTTAAATGATCCACGACTGTTGTAATCTCTTATAAAAAGAGAGTTTATGTGTTGTTTCATAAATAGTTTGAATATTCCAGTGTTGTAAGTTTGATCGACTATCGATCACTGTAGGATCGATGGAGATCCAACGATATCGATTTAACTGTTGTGTCGTGTGTGAACAAAGTATGGCAGGAACACTGAGAAAGGCGTAAATCCATTAAAAGCAAGTGGAATCAAGTTAACGAGGAATCGCGGAGGAAATGAATTTCGACCGTCTAATCGACAGATCAAAGAAATCGACGATCATCGCATGGTGGAAGAGCGCAGATGTTAATTCATGAGGAAGGTGATTTCACAACAGAAAGTGGTATTTCGGGCGAGGTCTAAATGGTAAGTGGTATTGAAGGGTGAGCACCTGATTCCACTCGCTGAGCGACATGTAGCAGCAAGGAGGAGAGAGGAAACCGCTTGATCGGCCAGTTAATCCTCATGCTTTTTTTCTACCCAAAATCTTTGTGAACCGTCAGATCCTTGGATTGCAGATCGATGATGGAGGATTGTCATGCAAGTTGATTGATCAAGCTAAGTGACAATCGTCGGATCAAGTGCCAGATCAACGGTCAGAATTTAGTCGCAAATTGCAGGGGTGAAGGGCTGGCGGACAGCATGATGGAATGTCGATTAAGCGATGCGCTGATATGCAATGAAGAGCGATCAGAGATCGAAGATCAGAATGGAAAGCGCAGCGGAAGGGCTTTGAACCAGGATGGACCCAATGATTTATGAATGTGGGTGTTTAAATATTTGAAGTCCGGTTTTATGTGTTTGGAGAGGGGTTTTCCCGTGTAATCTTGTGTGTTCTGATAAGAGTGAATGGTCCCAAGTTTTGAGGCTGAGCGCAATATTTAATGCTTCTGATAAAGAGTGGGCTCATAACCCATAGGCCTCAGGATCAAAATTTGTAAATGAAAGGGGATTTTGCCTTACCCCCAAAATCTCCTTTCATCATAATATTCATGATCAATCCAAAGAGAAGGTAGCTTGGCTTGTAGGTCCTACTGCACCTAAATCTCTGTAGACAACAAAATAAGGAAAACAAAACAATGAGGTTAAATGGAGTTTATTACATAAATTTTGAAATGTAGATACCATTAAGGGAATTTTGGTGAGCCAGTGTGTCCTAAGAGGGGAAGAAAACCTTCTTATGAATAAATGCTAAGCTTTTATCTTTTATTTGCTTTGATTTTACACTTCAATTGAAATATTTCTCCCAATTATAATTTACATTAAAGGATTTTTAACAAAAGTGTAAGTGTTTTTAAAAAATTAAGATATAAAGCCTCAAGGAAAAGTTGACCTTCGTGTGTCTTTCTCATGAAATATGGAATAAACAAGTCAACATTTTGAAGTTTATAGGAATGGTTGTTTGAAATATTTTCCTTAAAAGGCTCTACAAAAATATTTCACTCCCAATATTAGATGTAAATACATTATAATATCTTTTATGTGTAGAAGGGGAATGGAAGATGTAGAAATAGATATGTTAGTAAATGGAATAAAAGGCCCCATTTATGGCTAAGTAATTCATTCAATGAAGGAGTGATAATAGAAGCATTAGATAGATACTACAACAATTTAAGTTAAAGAGATATATTCACTAAGTCACATCAAGTTATATGGAAACTAATAATGGTGAAAATCATATATCTCTTAAAGTGGACTCAAACAATGTATTAGAAATGTATAATACATAGAGGTATCACATAATTCAACCTACTGATATCCTTGGTGAAATGTGGAGATACATGATGACGAGGAACATAAAAAGCCAAAGAAAAAAAATATGGAAGGTTGGTGACTCTAAAAATGTTCTTGAACCAACTAAAGAAATATTAGATATGTATATAGTACAAAATAATGGAGCACAAATGGGATAAATTCCAAAATCATATAATTTTTATGTGTTTTAGCTTATCCAAGTTCATATCACCTTACATTGGAAAGCTTATGATCATATATGACTGCATTAGAAAATTATTTATTGGTTCTTGATTAATGCATTGTGAATATTGATTCAAATCATAATAGTTCGAAAGAGTTTTTTAACATATTAGCCAACAATTAAGGTAGACATGTTTGTGTCTTTTTTGTCTATCCAATGCAATTTTGCTTTGTTGTTGACGTTATAAATATATGCTTTAGAAAAACAAATAAATATTTTTCATTTGAAACTAGCGATTTCAGAAGATTCAAAGATAAAGACACACATGGTAAAGTAGATACCATCATTATGTTGCCTCGGATATATCACAAAGAAAAAAGATGAAGAAATTGGATACAAGATGAACCATGGAGATCGTATATAACTTGAATGAAGCTCAAGACAAAGGATACTTTAATGCAGGAGCATCTGACACTGTTAATCAAACGAGGAATCCAGAGCGGAGCAAGGAGGAGACGTGGACCATCGGAGCTAAACAGGGGACATTTATGTTAAAATAAAGTTAGTTTGATGGACTTAATTAAATGTAATCTGCCATATATATCCATATAGCGAGTTGTAGAGAGAATTAGGGGATTTGTTGAGTGATTGTGGAGGAAATCATGCATCTTAAATGATCCACGACTGTTGTAATCTCTTATAAAAAGAGAGTTTATGTGTTGTTTCATAAATAGTTTGAATATTCCAGTGTTGTAAGTTTGATCGACTATCGATCACTGTAGGATCGATGGAGATCCAACGATATCGATTAACTGTTGTGTCATGTGTGAACAAAGTATGGCAGGAACACTGAGAAAGGCGTAAATCCATTAAAAGCAAGTGGAATCAAGTTAACGAGGAATCGCGGAGGAAATGAATTTCGACCGTCTAATCGACAGATCAAAGAAATCGACGATCATCGCATGGTGGAAGAGCGCGGATGTTAATTCATGAGGAAGGTGGTTTCACAATAGAAAGTGGTATTTCCGGTGAGGTCTAAATGGTAAGTGGTATTGAAGGGTGAGCACCCGATTCCACTCGCTGAGCGACATGTAGCAGCGAGGAGGAGAGAGGAAACCGCTTGATCGGCCAGTTAATCCTCATGCTTGTTTTCTACCCGAAATCATTGTGAACTGTCAGATCCTTGGAGTGCAGATCGACGATGGAGGATTGTCATGCAAGTTGACTGATCAAGCTAAGTGACAATCGTCGGATCAAGTTCCAGATCAACGGTCAGAATTTAGTCGCAAATTGCAGGGGTGAAGGGCTGGCGGACAGCATGATGGAATGTCGATTAAGCGATGCGCTGATATGCAATGAAGAGCGATCAGAGATCGGAGATCAGAATGGAAAGCGCAGCGGAAGGGCTTTGAACCAGGATGGACCCAATGATTTATGAATGTGGGTGTTTAAATATTTGAAGTCCGGTTTTATGTGTTTGGAGCGGGGTTTTCCCGTGTAATCTTGTGTGTTACGATAAGAGTGAATGGTCCCAAGTTTTGAGGCTGAGCGCAATATTTAATGCTTCTGATAAAGAGTGGGCTCATAACCCATAGGCCTCAGGATCAAAATTTGTAAATGAAAGGGGATTTTTCCTTACCCCCAAAATCTCCTTTCATCATTTGGTATTAAAGCAGGGAAAGTTTAAGGGAAAGATTTCCCGCGAGAAGGAAGAAGGAGTGCAAGCAGAAGGAGGAGGTATAGTTGTTGAAGTATGGTGAGTTTATGTTCTTTACTATCGTGCAGTTAGCGGCAGCAGAAGGTGACAAAACTTGAAACAACCTAGAGCAAGGAGTGCTCAATTGGTTCCAGAGGAGAGAACCAGAAGGATGTCGAAAGACTAAGCTCAGAGGAGAAATCTTGGTGAGGTATCGTGTAGCAGAGGAAGACTGTTACTGCAGAGGTTGGTTGTAGCTCACAAAAGATCATGAAGGTAGTTCCACTGAGAAGTGGGTAGAATTGCTAAGGATAAGGAGAAGCATATGACCAGGAGGTCATAAATTTGTGCCTCGGGAGTCTGATGCAAGAGCATATGGCACTCTTAATCAAACGAGGAATCCAAAGTGGAGCAAGGAGGAGACATGGACCATCAGAGCTAAACATGGGACATTTCTGTTAAAATAGAGCTAGTTTGATGGACTTAATTAAATGTAATCTGCCATCTATATTCGTATAGCAATTTGTAGAGAGAATTAAGGGATTTGTTGAGTGATTGTGGGAGGAAATCGTGCATCTTAAATGATCCACGACTGTTGTAATCTCTTATAAAAAGAGAGTCCGTGTGTTGTTTCATAAATAGTCTGAATGTTCCAGTGCTGCAGGTTTGTTCGACCATCGATCACTGTAGGATCGATGGCGATCCAACGATATCGATTTAACTATTGTGTCGTGTGTTAACAAAGTATGGCAGGAACCCTGAGAAAGGCGTAAATCCATCAAAAGAAAGTAGAATTAAGTTAAGGAGGAATGGCAGAGGAAATGAATGTCACCGTCCAATCAACAGATCAAAGAAATCGACGATCATCGCATGGTGGAAGAGCGCGGAAGTTAATTCGCGAGGAAAGTGGTTTCGCAACAGAAAGTGGTATTTCGGGTGAGGTCTAAATGGTAAGTGGTATTGAAGTGTGAGCACCTGATTCCACTAACCAAGTGACACGTAGCAGTGAGGAGGAGAGAGGAAACCACTTTATTGGGCGGTTAATCCTCGTGCTTCTTGTCTACCTGAAATCATTGTGAACCGTCAAATCCTTTGAGTGCAGATTGACGGTGGAGGATTGTCGCGCAAGTTGATTGATTAAGCTAAGCGACAACCATCGAATCGAGCGCCAGATCAACTGTCAGGATTTAGTCGCAAATCGTAGGGGTGAAGGGCTGGCAAACAGCATGATGGAATGCTGATTAAGCGATGCGCTAATATGCGATGAAGAGCGATCGAAGATCAGAGATCAGAATGGAAAGCGTAGTGGAAGGGCTTTGGACCAGGATGGACCCGACGATTTATGAATGCGGGTGTTTAAATATTTGAAGTCCGGTCTTATGTGTTTGGAGTAGGGTTTTCCCGTGTAATCCTGTGTGTTCCGATAAGAGTGAATGGTCCCGGGTTTTGAGGCTGAGCGCAATATTTAACGCTTCTGATAAAGACTAGGCTCATAACCCACAGGCCTCAGGATCAAAATTTGTAAATGAAAGGGGATTTTGCCTTACGCCAAATACTCCTTTCATCATACTCTACCTTCTTTTGAGAAAGTCAGTGTTTCAAGGAGGAGGAAACATCCATTTAAAAATCGAAGGAAACTTTCATTTTGGAATAATACTCTTAAAAATCTTGTAGAGCAAGGTGGCGTGGTTCTCTCTTTTCATGTTGGCAACAATGTTATTCAATGTATAATGCATGATAAAAAGTGTAGATTGACAATTTTTGTTGAAAATATCCATGAAGAGGAATATGTGAAGGGATATTATCAAATACTTATGAACACTTCATGTTCGCAAACTATATCACGTTTATAAATCTATACAATAATTACATTTTTTTGCCATCATTCTAGTTTTATAATAATTTCAACTTAAAAGGTCTAAATTTATGATATTTTCATTTATTATTGAAAAAATCCTTTACATCTGAAGAGGCCATTTATAAATGTTGAAAATACTTCTTCACTTCTAAATCAAAGATCTATAGTTGTTGTTGCAAGCATCAACACACTATCAAGTAGTATTTTCATATTCATATAGAATAATATCAATATAATATTTGTTATAAAAGAAATTAACTAATTTTATCTATTTCCTAATATACCTTAATAACTAGAAAAGCTGTAACTTTTGTTCCTTTATGTGTACCACATATACATATCAATTTTCGCTATTTCCCCTTTTCTTCATGTAGGCTTTTTGAAGCAAAGCATAGAGTTGATACTCCTATTAGTCTACAAAGCCAAGGAATTATCTCATATTTCAGTCTATTCATATGTAATGGGCCTTATCTATTTTTAATACAATTTAGCTTTTTTCGTACTGAAAAGAAAAGCTGTAACCATAGTTTCTATTAAATAATAAGTTCATATTGACCTGAAATAATAAGAAGTAAAAAATCTTAACTATAATTTCATTTTTCAACCAAAAAAAAATAATTACTATAATGATAACATCACAAATATTATAGCATCACAAACACATACATTCTATGCTTTACTTTTACTAGAATTTTCCACAATCATATTGAATATATTACCTCATTTTTTAATATTCATCCAATAAATTTTTAATATTCATTTAATACATATATTTATAAATTTTTAATATTCAACCAATATTTTTTTAATATTCATTCAAAGATATAATCATTTAATATTCAAATGGATGTAGAAAAAATATATTTTTTAATATTTATTCAATACATATATTCATATAATATTTAAATGGATGAAGCCCCAAGGGTTAGCTCAGTTGGTAAAAAACAATGCTTTACCGTTTAGGAGGTCACAGGGTCCATTCTGCCTAAAGCCCTTGGGATTAGGCCTTGCTAGTGGGCCGTGGGGCAAGATTCCCTTAGGGGTCTATTAGCCCATATTTTTCCGTAGATGTAGCGACCATTCGTTAACCAAAATATTCGTGAACCACAACCATATATATATATATTCAAATGGATGTAGAAAAAATATCGAGTTAAAAAAGCAAATGTTGAAAATGATGGACTCAAATCCTCCTTTTTTAAATAGAAGAAGTAAATATTGGAAATGGCGGACGTAAAGAAAATTGAGCAAGGTACTTTATATATTCTATAATTTAGTACAAACATTATTAGACTTTTCTAGTAGAAAAAGGGTTTTGTACTTCAAATATAAAAAGAGTGAACATTGATACATGCATTTATATAAGAATGTGTTAGGAAAGATTCATAATTGCGTTGTTTTATATCTTGGATTAATTAATTCGTATATTAAAGAAAGAAATAAATGATTTTATAATAATAATAAAATCATTAATAATTTAATAATGATAATAATAATGGTAAATGTAATAATTGTAATAAGTAATTCATTTATTATAAATAAAATTAGATGAAAAATAAATAAAGAATATATTAATAAATACATAATTAAGAGGTGATTGTTTCATAAGAAGTAGAGAATATCAATAGATGGATATGAAAATAGATGGATATGAAAAATAAACATGCATAAGGATGAATGATTAAGATTTAATTGTTTGATAAAAAATGAGAATATATATGGATTTTGGATTTTATATTTTTGTGTTTGTAATTTTAATTTTTTTCTTTCCCATCCATTGCATAATGTTAATTTGATAATGGACGTTTCGAATTTCTAATTGTGGTTCATTTTCAACATATTATAAAATGTGGAACATTGATTAAACCAAAATAGATAATAAATAAGAATTATGTAGTGGAAGAATAGCCAACAATAAAAACTCTAAAAGTTTTTTTTTATTAGTATATAAAAGGTATGTTATATAGTGTTATTAATTAAATTAACAAAACTCATATCATTATGTATATTAATAATGTTATATTAATTAATAAATTATTATTTAATTGCAATTATTCATAATGTTTGATGCATATGTTTTGAAATATTGGTAAAAAGTTTGTAACAACAATAAATCATGTAACACTATTTGTTACATGTTAATGATTAATAAATGTATGAGGGTTAAGTTAATGTGTTTTGAAATAAAAAATAATGAAATTGAATAATAAATTTTTTAGGAGAGGCAATTTAATTATTGGGACAATTAAGGTGAGGGGTTTGGGAAGATATTGTTTTAGATGTTAATGTAGGAATCCAATTTTTACTAATTCTCCATCCTTCATCCTTATTGAGGTTATTGAGATGTTCACTAATTTCTATGGCCTCTCTAAATTTTCTGTGGAAATAGTGGTCAATTTTGGCAAGGATGCCAGTTTTTTCGATACAAATTTGATGTTTGGTTTTATTGGAATGTTCCGCAAGAGAAGAGTTTTTTGAAAGATTATTTTGAATGTCAATCGAATGTTCATGGATTCTAGTTTGAATAGATCGACCAGTCCCTCCAACATAAGGTATCCTGCAGGAACATGGAATTAAATAGACACTTTTTTGGCATTTCGGGTCAATGGGATCTTTCATAGATTTGAGACAACTCCAGATGGTATTTAAAGGTTTAAAGGTGGTTAAAATATTAATTTTCTTTAGTACGTGGACAATCTTATCTGTGGTTCCAAGGATGTAAGGAAGATTTACTTTTCCAACAAAATCATTCTTATTTTTGTTTTTGTGACAAGTTTCTTTGTTTTCATTTTTAATAGCCTTGATAGCTTGACGTCTTTTATATCCGTTTTTTAGGAATACATTCATGAGATTTGCTTTCTTAGTTTCCAAGTGTTCCTTATCAAAAATATGTACTGCTCTTGTTGCTAGAGTGCTTAGAACCCCTTATTTTTGTGTGGGATGATGGTGAGAGGTGGCATGTAGATATTGTTCAGTATAGGTGCTTTTCTATATACTTGTGGGATAAGGAGCCATCTTGGTTTCTGGTGATGGGGATGTCAAGAAAAGGGAGGTTATTATTGACTTCTACTTCCATGGTGAATTTTATGGATGAACAAAGGCTATTCAAATGTTGTTTAAAAGTCTCTAATGTGTCACGCCCATGGGACCATATGACGAAGGTGTCGTCTACAAACCTTTTCCACAGTTTAGGTTTTAAGGGTGAAGATTCTAAGGCTTTGGTTTCAAAATCTTCCATAAATAAATTAGCAATAATTGGTGATAAAGGATATCTCATTGCTACTCTGCAGGTTTGTTCGTAAATGTCACACATGAAATTGAAGAAAGTAGATCTAAGGCATAATTCAATTAGATTAGATGTGTCAGGATTGGTTAATTTATGGACCACCTCCATGGCTCCATCATTAGGAATGTTTGTGTATAGAGATGTCACATCAAAGCTAACAAGAATGCCATTTTATTCAAGCTTTATGTTCTTGAACTCATCAATGAAATTGTCGAAGTCTTTGGCAAATGATTCAGTGTTGCCAACCAAGGGTTTTAGTTTTTTGGCTAGGTATTTGGCAAGATGATAAGTGGGTCTACCTATAGTGTTCACTATGGGCCTAATTGGAATCCCTTCTTTGTGAAACTTAGGAGCACCACAAATTATAGGGGTATAAGGACAACTATCTATCAAGTTTTTGTTATCATAAAGATTACAAGCTTTGACAAAGTTGCAAACTTAGTAATTTTCTTTAAAGCATTCTTGTTTAACTTTTTATAGCACCTACTATTGTCTAAATGGTCTATCATTTCGTCATTATAGTCTTTTCTATTCATTATAACGATAACCCCTCCCTTGTTTGCTTTTAAAACAACAATGTTGGGGTTAGATTTTAATGATTTTAAGGCCACACATTCTTCCTTACTAATATTACTTTTTGGAGGAGGTTTAGATTTTCTAATGATAATGGAGCAATCTTGTCTGATTTTCTCTTTGGTATTATCAGGCATGTCTTTGGTACCATATTCAATATGACATAGCATGTATTTTATAATTTTTTTGGGGGTTATAGCAAAATTTAGCCCTTTGTTTAAAAGATTGATGATGGTAGAATTCAATTGGATATTAGATAGATTGATAACAATATTGTTGGGAGGATGGTTGATTATTGAATGGTTTAATGGGAAGAAGGGTTTATCGTACAAGGAGCAAGTATTTTCAAGATTTTTAAAATTTAATGAGAGAGACCTAATTAATCGATTATGCTGATCATTGCTTCTATTAAGAGAATGTGAAGTCAGATTTATATCATGATTAATCAGCGAGTGAATAACCTGGAGATGTGAAGACGTTTCATTAAGAACCGAATTGTTGGTTAATGGAACAATGCTAAGATTAATTTTAGTGTTTTGGGATGTGGGAGTATGTGGAAGAATGGTGAGCTGCATGTTGATGGGAGGATATTGAATAAGAAGTGAAGATGTCTCATTCTTTTTTAAATTGCTTAATGGGATAATGCTGAGATTAATCTCAGTGTTTAATTTCAAAACACATTAACTTAACCCTCATACATTAATTAATCATTAACATGTAACAATTACATGATTTATTGTTGTTACAAACTTTTTACCAATATTTCAAAACATATCCATTCAACATTATGAATAATTACAATTAAACAACAATTTATTAATTAATATAACATTTATTAATATACATAATGATATGAGCTTTGTCAATTTAATCAATAATACTATATAACATACATTTTATATACTAATAAAAATATGTTTTCTTTTAGGGGTTTTATTGTCGGCCTTTTTTCCACTAAATCATTCCTATTTATTATCTACCTTGGTCTCATCAATTTTCCACATTTCATAGTATCTTGAAGATGAACCACAGTTGGGGGTTTGAAACGTCAATTATCAAACTGACATTATGCGATGGATTCGGAAGAAAAACATTTGAAACAATATATATGGAGCTTTTACATGAATGGATATGAATGGACAGAAGGTAATGAAATATATTTTGTTTGATTGATCTTGATATAGAAGGAATAGAAATTGACATAGGTAGTTGATTGAGAACTCACAAGATTGAGTTGTGTTGAATGAAAGATTGGTTGAGAGGAAAGTCCTTCACCACAATCTGTTGCGGTTGGCTAGAGCAAGGAGCAAGAGGTTGGAGGTCAAGGGTTCTACATTCAACTAGATTGTAAGTCATTTAAACTTTTAAGCATAACTCTTATTACAACATGTTAATAATGCAATAAGAAATGAAATGATATTTATCTTTATTAATTTTAAAAAGTATATCAATGATTATGCATGTTGATTTTAACCCTTAAAACCTATGGGCATCCTAAGTAGAGAGTTACTAGAAAGTGCATATCTAGAATTTTGACTTTTGTAATAATAAATTAAAGACAATGCCTATTTATACATTGGTTTTTAAAATGTTTCTCTTCACCGTAGCTTTTTTAACTTTTTTTATTGTCATAGTGAAATTATGTGATAAGTTCACTAGCTTTATTCTTTGTGTATCCATAAACTCTTTTAAAGTTCTCCCCAAATTGTATTTTAATAACTATTAGTCATTACTAATATGAATCTAATTTTTTTTTATTATAAAAAACATGAAAAAAAAATACTAATTAAAAAACTGTGTTGAAAAAAAAATAAAAAAAAATCTAGGAATTTAAAATATGCTAAATCTAATAATTATTGAATTATTATATAATGTATTTATTAAAAACCAATTTATGATATATTATAAAATGATATAAAAATCTACATATACTAGCTATATTAATCTACCTAATTATAGAATATTTAATATTATAACGAATGATATTAAAATAATTCAAATCTATAAACTTTTATATTATGTGGCCCGACAAGTCCGTAACATAACGTATCGTTGGACTAATATTTATTATAAAATGTATATATAATGATTATATTTATCTATCATATTTAATAATATAATTATAACGAATGATGATAAAGTAATTCAAATCCAAAAACCATTATACTTGAATCGCAGCGATGATAATGATGTAAACTAAACTAAAGTGTGCGATTTAGACCAGACTTGGGTAAATCTGACACTGCGCATGGTTAACCATGGCAAATGACAGGAGAAGCCAACGCTTCAACTTTCTTGAATATATTATGGCGAAGGATGTTTAGGGAGGTCGAGAAATATATCTATCTGCAAAAGGAGATTGATCATTTTGGTCGAACGAGAAATACATAAATAGGGGCAACCGTGGTTGTGTTGCTTGAGCCATCCTTGAAATGGAGGTTACCTACTCAGATTCCAAATTACAGGGAGCGTGAGGTCTTACGAACCCCATAAAGGTATGTTACCAGCTTGATTTCCATTCATATTTTTGTGACTCGCTTAAAGAGATCAACACCGTGAAGGGTAGGGCTTATAGAATCAAACCCTTGCCTACCTTGGATTGCTTTGTTCCATGCTATTTATGGCGATGATTGCATTGGAAGTCAATGGAAAATGAAAGGTTTTGATTGGAACACATCCTTTAAAGAAATTGCATGTTATTTCCATGACTAGAAACCAAACCTATCATCAAGCTTCCATAATTACACAGAGAACCTTAATCACGCATCCCTTTAAAAGCTACACTTCATGTTAGTTTGCTGGCAAGAAAAGCTAATTCAATTTTCCTCCTCTGTTAGTTTCTCAATCGATAGGAGAGCCTTCAGTGAAATGTATTCCGGAACCCTATTTTTCAGTGAGCGACGACGAATTAAAGAGAACTGATCATTAGTATCTTCGGGAAGTAGCGAAAAGACTGAAGACAGCTTGTTGTCAAGAATGGGATTCGAACTGATACCCTTTCGAACAAGTGCCTGAAATTGTGCCTTAGACCAACTCCGCCGCCTTGACCGGTCTAGGGCTAGCAATAAATGCTCTCCCCAAGAATTGAACTTGTAACCTTTCGTAAACGTTCTACCTCTTAGCTGCGAAAGTAAGGACTAAATCCTCTGGTCCAAGCATTATCTATTTCCATTTCAGGGGCAAATTGCACAAAGCCGTACCCGTTTGATCGTCCACTATCACAATCGACTATCATGCTAACTCTTTCGACCCTCCATTATCACGATCGACTATCACACTAATTTCAAAGATTTGGCCATAGAAGGAAAATGCATCTCTTAAAACTTTTTCATTGCACTTTCTAAAAGATTTGGCTTTGTGACTTTGATCAAGTTCCAATGCTTCGACGAGGCTATTGGAGGTTGAACACATAGCTTCATGGAGAGAGAATCAGGAACAAACTCCTTGACCCTTTGGAAAACTAGTCTGTTTGGGTTGGCCAGCCTGAACCTATCCTTCAGCTCTGGTCAAGATACCCAATCCCTGGTCTGGGCATATAAATAATTCTGCTTGTGCTGATGCCTCTTTGCTATTTGTATATCACAGCTGCAAAATGATCACTGTTTTAATAAATTAAAGGCCAGATATTACACTATCATATTTTCAGCAAGAAGATTATTTTTCAGCCATAAAAATTGACCATCTTGTTCTAGTAAAATGCTTTGCTCATCATGTCAGCAACAAACAGAAAATTTATACTATTTTACCTTTTCACATATTGCCATCTATTTCTAGGAGTACATCTTCATTCTCTTGGTTCCACTGCTGAAGATGCCATTGCTGTTTGCAGCCTTTACACTCTCCAGCTGCAATAATTACTGGTAATAGAAGGCTTGCTTTAGTGACTTGCTTCATGTTTTATAATGAATCTTCTTGTCTTCTTCACTTTAAAGTAATTAAGCAGGCCAAAAACCAATAAGCAGGCAATTGTCAATGCAATTAAAACTTTAAAGCAAATAGGGTTTACCTGAAATGAATATGTCTATCAATTCATATGTGAATTGTTAAAATCCTTAGGATTTCCTTGAAATGCAAATGGTTGAAACCCTTGTGATTTCCCGGGAAATGCCACTGCCCTCTGTTAGCTTTCGCCATCATTCCTTGTCTGCAATCATCTCTACTGATAGATCCCATTCCTTAAGCTCCTTCTTACTGTGATGATCAGTGAGACTGTACTTCTTGACATGACTCTTATTTCAGAGTTCTCAGGATTGTTTAGAACAAGAGAAACAAAGACTGTTTGACCGTCATATGCCACTGAAAACCAGGAGAGACGAAATAGCATTGCGAATACAGGGCATGGAACACACACCTCTTGCATGTAAAGCAAGCGCTTTGATATTAGAGCTACAACCCAAACCTAAATGACCCTGGCAGTCCACTTGAACAATGCTAAGAAATACTCTGGCGGTCAATCCATGTGACACAATGATCAGATTTAAACGAGGCCTCTCTTATTTTCTTCATGATGGTTGTTGACCGTATTCCGTGAGTGTTGGAGGAGAAAAGATAGAAAGATGTATTTACAGAACTATCAAATACATGCTACTTTTCCAGTTTTTTAAAAGTTTGGTCAGCCCTGTTTCGTCTTTTGTATTTCCATTCTAGGCAACTCAGCTGTTAATACTTGCAGAAGTTGTAGATCTCTAACAGACTACATCAAGTAGTGGGCATCGTATTTTCACATCCAAAGAAACAACAAATGATAGTATATAAATGCACAGTTCCTGAGGTACGTGAGGCTTTTTGTTGATCAACAAATTGGATAGAATTGCGGTCATAAATAAACCCTTCAATTATAGGTAAATCCTTACTGCACTTTGTGTCATCACTAATCCCAAACTTGTATATAGTAAATCCTAACTACTCTTTGAGTCATTACTAATCCCAAAGTAAGTATTTCTGGAACCTTATGTGCATTTCTTTTAGATGGGAAGTGATCCAAAAAAAACTGCTCGACTTTAAATACAACATGGATAAAACTAAACTTTTTTCAAGATTTTTCAATCCTAACAAAAACTCTGCTTGGGTGTCAATATGCGAAAATCATTGAAAACAAGAGAAACACTTAAAAACAAAAAATATGACAATGAACCACAAGACAAAAATTAAATAATAAGTATTAAAATTTCACAAATGAAATATCCCCTGTAGCTAATATTGTTTTTATGAATCTAGGCCAGCATTGACAACACGATGAATCATTGGTTTTATGAATCTAGGCCAACAATGACAACACGATGAATCTTGTCACCAGCCTGAGTGGTTGTATGAAGGAACACGTTTGAAAAGAAGTAGATCACTTTATGATGACTGTTATTGGCAGTGATTCGATGTTGCTCTTAATTCTGTGCATGCTCGTTGGGGCAACAATAACTATGAACTTACTTCCAGAATTTCTGAATTCCAGTGCTACATATGAACTAAGTTTTCATAGACAAGAGTGCAGATACTGTAAGACACATCGATCCATATGTTTCAGATTATTATTTTATCTATGCCTAAAGAACTTCAACTAAATCAGTTGAGGATGGGGTAAAACAAGAACGTTCCCTAAAACATTGTTTTTACCACTCAAACGCTTCTCCCTTCCCATGGTTGAAAAAAAAGATGAAAAACACACAACTTGGAAGGCTTCCATTTAGAGTGTATTTAAAGGTTGTGCAATATACCAATATATTGCTTCCTGAAAATAGCGTACTTAAAGTTTTGTGTAAAATTTAGTTTAGTTTCATGGTTTCTGTAATCTCAATGGCCAATTATTTTGCCAGGAAGGATTAATAAATCAAAGACATTTGTGTGAAATGCAATACCTGTCTCACTTCTTTGAAGAAGTCTACGGATTTTAATCATATAAAATTCTATTAATGCTCAGATGTTTTGAACCTAATCTAACGATTTATTGCACATCTATGAAAGAGTCAGCTATGGGTGACACATACATTTGAAAAGCTTATAAAAGATATCTTACTCTACCTTTGTTTTCACAAAACTATATATTAAGTACTATTTTGTTTTCTCAATCAACATGAACTATGAGAAATGGGAAATGGTGGAATAGTTTTGCAATTATTTATAATTGCCTTTTTCAGTCATTATATTTTGCTTCATTTTATCCATATGATCCATGTTGGTTTGTTTGTTTTTAATCTTTTTCCCTTTAGGTGAAAGATGATAAGGAAAATAATAATAATGAATGGATCATCTTATCTATATGTACTAATGTTTATTTTCCATGTCATGTATTACTGTTTTTAATGTTTATGTGGAAAAAATAACTTGTTTTTTTTAAGATAATTAATGCATCAAATTGATTATTATATTTATGAATATTTGTTTAAGTTGTGTTTAGTTCATTTTATCATTTGCTTAAACTACTAGTGTTAGGAGAAACAACATCCCCAAGGATATCCCATTGGATTATCTTGAGTGTAAGGTCATGCACCTCTAGTCTTTTAGAGCATTTGCGGAGCCATCCCAAGGAGACAATATATTCCATAATTTAATTAGTGATGATTATAAGTAGATGGATCCCAATTTGGAGATTTAAGATATTGAATGAAGCTTTCCAATACTAAGATCACCTGCCATTTACATGCAATACAGTGAGCTACTAGAGGCATCAAGGACATCCTCATGACTACTTTGGGTGTAATGCACTTGACCTAGTATAGTGTTTGATTCAACAAAGGAAAGTATAAAAACCATAGGTGGTGTGCATTAGAAATATTGATGCATGAGGAAGGGAGATTTGTAACTTATTTCCCTGGACCTCCATAGGATGCATCTTTTCTTCTTCTCCTCTCTTCTTTGTTTCCACATTAGTGGTAGGAAATAAGTTAGATTACACATATGCACATTCATGATTGTTTGTTAAAATATATACAAAATTATACCATGAGATTTATTTTCTTGATTATAAAATCCCAAAATTCACACAATAGGCTTACCATTTTGAGACATATGCAATAGTGAGTACATATAAAAGATATGTTGCATAAACATCTACACAATGTATGATGAAGGATTAATTTGATTTCTTACTTACCATTCATAAATAGAAGGAAGCTTTATCCATTAAAACTAAGGATTGAGAATTTGACTTTGAATCTATGAAGACTACCTATGGACCCTAAGTATTGAAGGAAACCATAAGTTTCCCTTGAGATTATAACTCTAGTCAATTAGGTCATACTATGTTCTCTAGGAGAAATCATCCATTGTCTTAAAGAGCAGGTTGCTAGCCAAGATCACAATCCCAACATAGATTAGGATCAGGAGAGGGAGTTAGAGAAGAAACAATGACTAGATTAGGACATTTTATCCAATGTCAATGAGATCAGAGTGCCTCTAGATATTATGAAAGGTTACAAAATCCAAATTATTAGAGTTCATAGGCAAATATGTGGGTTAGGTTGTAGAATCTTAGGTAATAGGTCTTAAGAGAGCACTCAATTTTAAAACATACACTATTGTGGAAAAGACACATAGCAAGGAATCCATTAAAATAAAATTTCTGTTGTGATGGGTAAATGAAGAGACTAAGTTGCAAGTTAGCTTTTTGCAAGTTACTTGAGATATGTTCAATTAAACCTTTAGGACTTGGTGCTTGTCACACGAATACAAATAGCAACAAGTAGGTGCATTCCATGTAGTTATATAGAGTAGAAGACTAGTAGAAGCTTATGAAGCATAATTGTTTGTATTGGTTCATCATGTGGAATATATGGAAGAAGACAATAAATGACAAGTTGAAAGATTCCTTCATGAGCTTGATGCTTTAGTTTGAGTTGAAGTCTCCATGTGGTAAATCGCAACCATGGTAGAAACAACAAGCCTGTTAAAGAAGGCCCGATAGTTTATTGATATGAAAGGTTAATCAAATAATTTTGAGCCCTCTAAAGAATCCTCCAGACATAGAGTCATCAAAATTGAGCGTGTTTAAAAATGAATTTCATGGAAGACAAAACAATATAGTTATGGTTGCTAGCATCATCCTAAGGAGACAATGTATTTTACAATCTAATTACTAATGATTATAAGTAGATGGGACCCTAATTTGGAGTTTTAAGATATTGAATGAAGTTTTCCAGTACTAAGATCACTTGCCATTTGGGTGCAATTATGTGAGCTACCATAGGCATCAAGGACATCCTCATGACTACTCTGGGTGTAATACACTTTGACCTAGTATAATCTTGATTCAACAAAGGTAAGTATAAAAACCATAGGTGGAGAGCATTAGCAATAGTGATGCATGAAGGGAGATTTGGAACTTATTTCCCTAGAACTCCATAGGATGCATCTTTTCGTCTTCTCTCCTCTCTTCTTTGTTTCCACACTAGTGGTAGGAAATCAATTTAGACTACACATGCACATTCATGATTGATTGCTAAAATATATACAAACTTATACCATGATATTTATTGCCTTGACTATAAAATCCCAAAAATCATACCATAGGCTTACCATTTTGAGTCATATGCAATAGTGAGTACATATAAAATATATGTTGCATAAACACCTACATATTGTGTGATTAAGGACTAATTTGATTTCTTACTTAGCATTCATAAATAGTTAGAAAATTTATCCATTAAAACTAAGAACTAAGAAGTTGACTTTGAATCTCTCAAGACTACTTATGGACCCTGAGTATTGAAGGAAACCATAAGTTTCCCTTGAGATTAGAACTCTAGTCGATTAGACCATACTATGTTCTCTAGGAGAAATGATTGTTGTCTTAAAAATTGGTATGCTAGCCAAGGTCAAAATCCCAATGTAGAGTAGGGTCAAGAGAGGGAGTTAGAGCAGAAACAAAGACTGGATTAAGACCTTTTATCCAATGTCAATGAGAGAAGAGTGCCTTTAGATATTATCAAAGGCTACACAATCCAAATTATTAGGGTTCATAGGCAAATATGTGAGAGATAGAAAAACCTTGGGTAATAGGTCGTAAGAGAGCACTCAATTTTAAAACATATAATATTGTGGAAAAAACGCATAGTAGTGAATCTCTTCAAACATAATTTCTAGTGTGATGGGTAGATGAAGAGACTAAGTTGCAAGTCACCTCCATGCAAGTTACTTGGGAGATGTTCAATTAAATCTTTAGGACTTGTTGCTTGTCACATGAATACAAACACTAACAAGTAGGAGAATTCCCAATTGTTTTCTTAAAAATTGGTATGCTAGCCAAGGTCAAAATCCTAATGTAGATTAGGGTCAAGAGAGGGAGTTAGAGCAAAAACAAAGACTGGATTAAGACCTTTTATCCAATGTCAATGAGAGAAGAGTGCCTTTAGATATTATCAAAGGCTACACAATCCAAATTATTAGGGTTCATAGGCAAATATGTGAGAGATAGAAAAACCTTGGGTAATAGGTCGTAAGAGAGCACTCAATTTTAAAACATATAATATTGTGGAAAAAACGCATAGTAGTGAATCTCTTCAAACATAATTTCTAGTGTGATGGGTAGATGAAGGGACTAAGTTGCAAGTCACCTCCATGCAAGTTACTTGGGAGATGTTTAATTAAATCTTTAGGACTTGTTGCTTGTCACATGAATACAAACACTAACAAGTAGGAGAATTCCCAATTGTTGTCTTAAAAATTGGTATGCTAGCCAAGGTCAAAATCCCAATGTAGATTAGGGTCAAGAGAGGGAGTTAGAGCAGAAACAAAGACTGGATTAAGACCTTTTATCCAATGTCAATGAGAGAAGAGTGCCTTTAGATATTATCAAAGGCTACACAATCCAAATTATTAGGGTTCATAGCAAATATGTGAGAGATAGAAAAACCTTGGGTAATAGGTCGTAAGAGAGCACTCAATTTTAAAACATATAATATTGTGGAAAAAACGCATAGTAGTGAATCTCTTCAAACATAATTTCTAGTGTGATGGGTAGATGAAGAGACTAAGTTGCAAGTCACCTCCATGCAAGTTACTTGGGAGATGTTTTAATAAATCTTTAGGACTTGTTGCTTGTCACATGAATACAAACACTAACAAGTAGGAGAATTCCATGCAGTTAGATAGAATAGAAGACTAGCAGAAGCTTATGAAGCATAATTGTTTGTATTGGTTCATCATGTGGACTATATGGAAGGCATTGAATGAAAAGTTGAAAGCTTCCTTCATGGGCTTGATGCCTTAGTTCGAGTTGAAGTCTCCATGTGGTAATCCACAACCATGGTAGAAACAACAAGTATGGTCAAGAAGGCCCAAAATATGATTGATATGAAAGGTCAATCAGATATTTTGAGCCCTCTAAAGAATCCCCCAGAGATAGTGTCATCAAAGTTGATGGGATTTAGGTATGAATTTCATGGAAGACATAACAATATGGTTATGGTTGCTAGCATAACGTATTGGGTGCCTCTAAAAGAATAGTGAGATCTACCCCACTTGAGAGGAATAGATGGTAGAGACAAAGTACATGATGACCAAAGTTGTGTTCATATAATAAGACAAGGTCAAATGGGGTGCTAGGAATGTAGGCATCATCATTATAGAAGGGAATTTCCAAAATATCAATATGGTCTTGGTTAATGAGAGGGTAAATAAAAATGGGAATGACCATTCACCTATTATTAGATTCACGTTGCAATAAACCATCAACTAGTTAAGGGTGAAAACATGAAGATGGGTTACACTTTTGGGCCAAATGTGGCGATGAAATTTCAAGTTTTACCTCTTTTATCGAATTTCCCTCAAAATTCATATAAGTATTGTGAATTTTGATTTGGAGTAAAAAGACAATATCTCAAGAATTATGTTGTACTAATGATATTTTTTGAAAAAAAATAGTGTCATATAATCTCTCAATTTTCCATTAAATACCATATATGTCCTTGAATTTTCGCAAAACTTAAGAGTTATGAGCGTGTTCAGGTAGCATAACTTAGTCTAAAATGTGTAATTTAATATATATATATGAGCATGATCTACATGGATTGAGCTAAGTTTTTTCATATTAAGAAATAATTTTTTATGAAAAATTATATTTTTTTTATTTATTTTATTATTATTTGAAGTAATATTTTTTAATTGCATTTTGGAGACACATGTGTTACGTAAGTTTTTTTTTCAACTCGTTAAAAAATTGGAAAGTGAAGGGTACCCTTTTGAAGAGGACTCAAAAACAAAGATAATGGTATTTTTTGAACTTTTTTCGTTGTGCATATTTTATGTTATTAATTTTTTATTCAGTCCCTTTGAAACTGTTCAAAAAAATTTCAAGCATTATGTTGAAAAAAGATTAGATAAAAAATATCATATGAATTGAAAAATGTCAAACTCATATGCCATTGGATAGAGGGCTCTTTCCTGAATCCAACATGGTCAGCTTTGCCATTAAAGGAGAAATTTTGATTGGAGTCCACTAGGGTACAAAATGGTGTTGCAAAAACATCTAAAGAAGAGGAGCTAAAACTCTGTTTTTAGGCCCTCAACATATCGATCGAGTATTTGAAATTCAAATTTCAAATAGTTCCATGAGGGTTTAAGAAATCCTCTATCAAGCCCTTAACACTGTTAAACAAAGGCTCGATCTAGCTATAGAAGCCTATAGTCGATCGAGCTATCCATTAATTATTCTAATAATAAATTAAATAAATAAATAAAAAGTCCTCAAACTTGTCTTTAAGCAAATTAATTTATAAAATTGAATTTATTCCACAATAAATAATTTTTAATAATAATTCAAATATCCAAAGCTCTAATTTCCTAATTAAAATCCAAATTTTATTTTATTTTAATTCAAAAAAATAAATTATATAATAATATAGAATCTTTTTATAAAAATTTTAAATTTGTTTTTTCCATCAATTTTGAAAATTCTTAAAATTGATAATTTGTTTATTGTTTTGATTTTAATATAACATATTGTAATGCTTAATCATTTTATAATTTTTTACGATAGAATTTTTCAATAAAAATAATTCAAATTATAATAAATAAATAAAAAATAAAACTAAACTAAATTTTATAATATTATTATTTCCAAAACATAATTTTATATGCACATTTAAATTTAATTACTTCAATATTCAAATTAGTAAATAATGTTTTAAAATTTATGATTTCCTTGTGTTTTTATTATTTTAAAAATCTATATTGCAAGCCTAAGTGGGGAGTACAAATTTCTTTATATACTTTGCACTTGTGCACACTAAGAACAGAATTGAGTGCAGTCACATTTTACATGTTGAGAGAGATTTATAACCGCATATACCATTGCATCCATTACAACCTATATTCAATTATAACTTACAACTATTACAGCTATGCTAATTATTATTGCACTCATTTTTTTTCCTGAACAAGTGGATATTACTGCACACACACACATATAAAAGTATTTTTTAATAGATATGATTATTACAAAAGGAATCGTGTTTATTAACTCTTCAATTATTTTCATAAAATATATATTTCCAAGAGTCAAATTCACATTTTTGTGTTACACTTATTCATATAAAAAATTATAATATTTATTAAAATCAATTTGATAATTATCTTATATTAATCAATTTAAATTATTTAAATTAATTATAATAAATGAATTAATTTTAAATTATAAAATGGAAAATTTATATTATAGTACTATTTTTTAAGTTACTACAGAATTAAAATATGAAGAATATAAATATTTCATTGCATGTCGGATAGAATTCTTTTTCAAATTTATACACCAAAACGTTAGAAATGTAATGATAAATTAATCCACCACCACCATTGTTAATTTACCTATTCAAAGTTTAATAAATAAATATATAATATAATATATATAATAATATATAATATAAACACCTTTAACAATTTTAAAGTTGCATATCATTAATTCGAATTTACATAAATTAAAATTTTCCAGCTTTAGGGCTCGATCGAGCTCCTACCTTGGGGTTACACAAGTTTGATCGAGGGTTGGTTTAAATGCTTGATCGAGCTATTTTTAAGTGCCTCAGCAAATTGATCAAGCACTTAAAAATTGCTCGATCAAGTGCTTAAAGTTGCTCTATCAAGCATCATTTTTCACTAAAACATGCCCTAGTTTTTCCAAAAAGTATAACCCAGCTCCATGCTTTCACTCTTAAGCATCAAGTCACAATGGTGGAGTATACTAGTATTATTAGAAGCATTTGTCTTTTATGTTGATTGTTTTTGGCATCACTTATAGTCTTATTTTTCCTATGCTCTAATTAGATGTGGATTGGTAGCCTATAACCAAACGATTTCAGGACGATAGAAATGATATCTAGTGGTAATGAATATGTAAGTCCATTAGTAAAGAACTATAGCATCAGAAATAGGGAGTTCTATCACAAAAATTAATTTATATAGCATATTGTCTCTGGGAACCTATGATTTAATTATAGAAATGGATTGATTTGAATCTAATAGATTCTATATATTGGTACAAAAAGGAGGTTCTTTTCCAAAATGATATATGAAAGGATATAGTGAGTGGGGGTGTTAATAAAGAAGTTTCCTTATACTTCATCTTAAGTAAGAATGTTAAAAGGTGTATGATGAAAGGGTTTAGGATTTCTGTACTTGAGGTGATCAGTAAAGATTACAACCTTTTGTTAAGTTGTATATGACATTTCTGAATTTGAGGATGCAGTTTCCCCAAGCTTTCCATTCTTGCTCGTTGTATGAGAATATGTTATTCACCATTTCCTTGAAACCAATATTAAAATCCATATCCATAACAACATAGAATGACCATCTTAGAACTTCATGAGTTAAGTTTGTAACTCAAAATTTATTTACCAAGGATTGATTAGGTCTAATGTATTGCCATTGGGAGCACTATTGAATATCATGAAGAAGGATGGAACCGTTAAGCTATGCATTGAGAACCCTAGTGTAAATAAAGCCACCATTTAGTAGGTATCCCATGCCTCACGTTGCCGATCCCTTTGATCAACTAAGGGGAGCTTTAATATTTTCCAAGGTTGACTTGTAGTTAGGATACCATCAACTAAGAATCAAATAAGAAGGAACACAAAACTACATTTAGAACAAGGTTTAATCGCTACGAATATATCATACTACCATTTGGGTTAATCAATTTCCCAACAACATTTATGAACTTTATCAATTGTGTATTTCAAAAATATTTCAACCATTTTTCCCAAGCATTCACCAATGACATCCTCATTTACTCTTTAAATTATAAGAGAATCAAGAGCACTTGAGACTAGTGCTTCAATGGCTTAGAGAGCATAAGTTGTGTGGAAATATATTTAAATGTTCCTTCTTTTAGATAGAAATCTAATATCTAGGGATGCCAATATTTGCAAAGTTATTGTAGTAAAATCCAAACAATTGTTAATTGACTGACTCCTAAGAATGCTAAATATGTATGCAACTTTATTGGACTAGTGGTTACTATATAAGATATGTGCAAGAATTCTCCAGAATTATAAATCCCGCCATAGGCCCACAAAATAAAGGAGTTAAATTTGAGTGTACAAGTGAATGTGTGCAAGCATTTGTAGAGCTAAAATAATGATGGATAACTGCCCCAATCTTCAAAATCCATGTGATGGAAAAAAATTTGTCTATATGCACATAAAGGTTGGGGCAAGGTCTAGGTGAGATTTTGATGTAAGAAAGAGTATCTATCCCTTATTTTTCACATAAACTTAGGTACCATGAAATTAATTATGCCACTTATGATCTAGAGTTCGCTATAAATGTAACGACCCTAAATTTATGGAGAAATTATCTAATGGGGTGTGAGTTTGAACTAAAAATTGATCATAAGAGCCTTGAGTGCATTTTCACCCAAAAGGACATCCATTCTTGATAATGACATTTGACTTAGTTGTTTAGCAAATATGATTTTAAGATATCCTTTACCAAAGGTAACGAAAACAAGGTTGTGGATGCTCTAAATTGAAGACCCAAAATTCCTTTGATATTATCAATGAAAGTAGACTTAAGAGACCACATTTTAAGCCACCTTACAGAAAATAGTTGGCACCAACAAATAAAATTTGCATGGCAAGGTGGAGTATTGATAATATATAAATGGGAATAGTACACCTTAGAGAAAAATTGATTGTTACAATTTATGGGTAAGATGTATGTTTTAAAGAATTATGACCTTCAAAGATTTGTAATGGAGGAAGCCCATAAACGCCCTTATTCTACACACACAGGAGTAAAGAAAATTTCTATAGAGTTGAAAAGCTATTTTTGGGGATGGGATGAAAAATGATACAATGTAGTTTATAGCCTAAACATTTGGAATGTCAATAGGTTAAAGTAGAACACTATCATCCCGTGGCCTATTGGAAACTAAATGGGAAATCATTTCAGTGGATTTTGTGAGATGCTTACTAATGAGATTCGAGAGGCATGATTGCATCATGGTAATATTTGACAACTTAATGAAAAGACCCAATTCATTCTAGTTTTCTTATGTTTTCATAAAATAGATAATTCACTTCAAATGGAGTCCCTCAAAAAATCATATCAAATAAAAATTCGTGGTCCACTTCTAGATTTGGTAGAGCCTCTTAACTTCTATGGATACTTAGCTCAACTTAAGTATTGTAAACCATCTAGAGACAAATGGGTGAACAAAGAGAGTCAATCAAGTATTGGAGGATATGTTGAGATGTATGCCATGGACTTAAAAAATGAGTGGGAGAAGTAATATCTTCTCTTAGTGGAGTTTGTATATGACAATATCATGGCAATTCCATTCATGTGGTTATATATGAACTCCTATATGGAAGACCTTGCGAAACACCTTTGATTTTGGATTGATTAGAGGATCGAGTCATATTGGGACCCAAGATGCTTCAAGAAATTGAAGAATAGATGACTATAGTTATGCAAAATCTTAAGGAAGCTATGGATTGATTGAAGAGTTCCATAGATGCTAAGAGGGTTAATAGAAGCTACACGGGGGCTTCACTGGGGAAGCAACACCATACCACGTGCGTTCATATTGGGGGATATATATTGAGAAAAAAATCACATAATATATTGAGCATATACTAGGTGGTAAAGGGTTTTTATATTGGTAGGTATAAAAATGGAGCTCAAAGTTAATGAAAAAATATAAAGGGGTATAAAATTTTTAATGAAAAAATGGATACCTACAATATCTAGTGAAAGTAAATTGGGAACGTGTATTGGGTTTGGTTTGGTGGGTGGCTAAATAATGTGATTTTTAGATATATTTTCTAATATCTAGTCAAATTATGGGTATTGTTTATTATGCCATGAACAAATGTGATATGTCAGAGGTTCATTGAGTGAAGCCCTCGCGAGAAGCCATAAGGAAGGTAATAATGTTTTTATTAGAGTTAGATCCTTTAATATTTCCTTTGGATTTGGTAAGGGAACAAATTTGTCCCCTAGAATCGTTAAGCCATTTAAGATATTTGAGAGGATTGGAGTAGTTGCTTATAAGCTCAATTTGCCATGCCATTTATGAAAAATGCATAATGTATTTCATGTTTCTATACCTAAGCATATTTTTCCTGATCCATCCCATCTCTTAAAATTTAAGGGAGTGTAAGTCTTCAATGTAGGAGTTATTGAGATTAAACTAATATCTTTACTGGACCATAGGGTTCATTGGTTCAAGAGCTGGGAAATTGAATATGTTAGGGTCAAATTGGACCAATATAACTCATGATGTGTTACTTGGGATAATGCAAAAACTATGCATTGTGAATTTCCTTATCTATTTCATTAAATTGCTTTTATGAGTTAAATTTGACTAACTTAACTAGGATAGATGCATATCCTAGATGGAGGGCTTTGATGATCATTTCCTTGCCATTTTCATGTATGACTTGTTGTTGGTTAAAATTAATATTATATGTTGAGTTGATTGTTCTACATATGCTCTATGATTACTTTATTCATGATGTTATGCTATATTAAGGACACCTATGGTATTTACATATGATGTTATGTTAACATGTAGTCTCATTTATTATGTTGATGAAATTCTATATTTTTGATACAGATATGTTGAGATTATGTTTCTTATTATAGTATTCCATGATGTGATGGAATGATGCAATTCCCTGTAGTTTTTATGAAGGCATGTGTGAGAATTTGGCGTCTTATTGTTTAGGACGCTATGATGACATGTGGCAATTAGCTTGTGGATTCATTTCAATGAGATCATGATGTTATGATTATAACTAATGTATTAGTTGTATGTTGTGAGGTGGCGATTAACAAGAAATCCACTAGTTGGATGAGAGGTTCAATTCATTTAATGATCTTGTGGTATTCCATATTTGCGAGTGAGAATATCTACAAAGATATGCCTTATAGGTTGGGGACAAACTCAATCAATAAATTTATGTTAGTAGTTTCAAGATGAAGTTCCTTTTTTATTTTGCGAGGGGTGGGCATGCAATATCTCATCTTTTGAATTAATCATATACTTGATGAGAAAAATAAATAATTAGTACTAACTTATAATAAGTAATAATGATGATGATGATGATAATAATAAATTAACTATTTTGTTTTAAAAAAGTTAAAAGGAGAGAAATTACTAAAATGAAATTTAGACGAAAGATAAAAAAATAAAAAATTAAAAGTTGCATAATGAGGAGTTACTTCTTGATGACAAGTGGACCTTTTGCATGGATGGATATGAAGGAAAACTATTTAATGAATATGGAGAATGTAGTGAGATATTCTCTGTTTGGGCAATCTTTATATAAAAGGAACACAAGGTAGCATAGGTAGTTGATTAAGAGCGTATGGGTGCTTAGTGGTGTCAACTGAGAGATTGTGTGGGAGTAGAGTCACCCCCCACCCTTGGTTATAGTTAGTTGGAGTAAGAGACTAGAGCTCAATTATTCTATGTTCACCTAGATTGTAAGTCAGTTCTTTTTGAAACTTTTAGGTATGCCTCTCATATTTTATTACTCCTTGTTGATTATGAAAATAAATGACAAGATATTTATGTTTATTAATTTTTATAGATAAATAAATGACGTTGAGTCTCATGGATGTTGATTTTAGAAATTGAATTATTACATTTTTTTTTTAAGGTTAATCTATTAATATGATACAAAAAAAAAGTAATTACAGTGATTCTTGGCTAGTAAGGAACCCAACCTCAATCAACACACATCCATGATAGTTGTCTGAGACTGCCCCAACAAAGGGGAGATTAGTCCAAAGATATGTCCAGAATATATCCAAAAATTAACCCACAGTTTATCCTGACTTGACCAACCGACCAACAGATTATCCTGAGGACACATAAGACTAGACGAAACTAAACCAACAACTAGAAGAAATGCCACCTGGCAGACATGACATGCGGCGCGAAGTCTTCCGAAGCAGGCTCCTCCACAATTAGACACGCCCAGTCATCCAGGTTGTCCGACTCGCTATGTCCCAATGCTTGATGGCCTTCCTCCATGCTGCCAGCCTCAACCTACGGGCCCGACGTGTCATCCATACAGCTCTCCAAGGCTTGCATGTCACTATGAACGCCCATCTCAACATGTGAACTACCAACAATGGCTTTATCATGCCTTCTGTTCTTACCTCCATCAACTGCCTGGTTGTCATTGTTGCCCCTGTTCTTGCTCGGGCCAGCTCTGTTCGCCTCCTTTGTAAAAATGGTCATGGGAATATGCTGCTCAGTCTCTTTTGTAATGGAAATTGAGATAGTGGCTACAATAACTGGGCGGTTCAAAGAGTTGCAAAACTGAAACTACATTGTGTGAGGAACGGGATGCGGAGGCAGAGGAAAGGTTGCAGTGCGAACAACTGCAGCTTCACGTCTTGAGCTGTGGAGGCCGGCTCTGCCTCTGCCACTTTTTGTATCTGGATACTGACTTGCAAAACTGCACTGGTGGGGATTTTCAGCAGAGGAGGCAGGGGAAGCAGAGTCATGGCTATGCAAAGCAGGGAAACGAGAACTTCTGCCTCGCGTGCCACCACGTCGGTTGCGCATATGGTGGCAGACCATGGTGGATATGGGAACAGGTAGAGAGTCAGGAGGAGCAGAAGAGGAATTGACAGAAGAGCTTTGCGTGGAAATTACAGAGGGTTGGAGGTCGTGAGCCGAATTGCAGAGGTTTGTGTGGGAATGGTGGAAGCCATTACCCAAATCAATGTAGCTCACAAGCCAACATCTGTGCCCAGTGCTGGTGCATTCAATCGGCTCTCCCGCATGCGGAGGGCATACACAGTGAATCAAGGGCAGAATAACAGGAAAGTTCTCCGGCTCGATGGTTAAGTGGGTAATGCCCTTGCCTCGACTTGAGAAGGCATTAAATGACTCCTGCGAGGTGCCATGAATGCCATTCATGGTGACCTTGGAAAGGTTGTAGAGGGCCATGTGGCCGCCCCATCCGCCGTTGCCCCGTCTCATCAGCTTAATTACCGTAATTAACACCCACATCCAGGGGGAAATTGAATTATTACATTAACTGATAAGTACATTCTTAATTAACTGAAATAGACCAACTTATATTATTTTTAAGAAAAAAAATATGTTTTAGTTTTTTTTCTTTCTTTCTTAAATTGAAGAGGAAAATGCTAAAATGGTATAAGACTTTGAATGTATTGTGTAAGATCCAATTTCTTTAGGAATCTACATTACAACAATATTATTTTCAATTCCAATTTTTTAATATATAATTACGCATCTCTATTTTGGAATAGGGATTTCGAAATTTTAATTTAATTATCGATAATTACTATGGGGATGGTAGGGATTTAACTTGCATGGTATATTATAGAATATTTGTAGTAGTATACACAAATCAATGGTTGAGATTTATTTTCAAAGAAATGTTTTTTTTAACATTTTAATTAAATTGATCAATTAAAAAAGTGCCATATGAACATGTGTCATATGGAGTGAGTTATGGGAATTTGAGCATGTGGTATTCATAAGTCATGATATTCTCCCATGCTATTGTAACAAACCCTATTTACAAGCTAAAAATCTCTATGATAAAGTGGAGGTAAATCTCTAATGATTAAAAATCATATTCCATGTTTTTTAAAATGTATATGTTTAACTTTTATATTTATTAATTTTATAATTAATAATAATAAGAATAATTAATTTAAATAAAGTTATAATTTAGTTAGTTTTTATGATTTTTCTAGTTTTAGCAATGTGAGATGTATTTAAACAAAGTCTTTTTTATTGCTTATTATGGATTGATGCCTACTGGTGTTCACCAACTATTTAATTTATATGGTTGAGATAGTATATAATATTTTATGTGACAAAATTATTTTTTGGGTAGTGGAAAGGAATTGATTTCATTGATTTTAGACCTAGAATATTTATTCTGCGATGATTCTATTGAAGAATCCAAAGTGGATTTGAAAGTAAAGGTAAAACATTGCAAAATCCACCCAAAAATATATGAATTTCTCATATTAGTGAAAATTGTATTTAAGATTGCAATTTGGGTTAATAAGGAGAAGAAATGCGTGTCCCACTTAGCTAAGTAAGTGTTTAAAAAAAATTACTTGCATGTGATCATGTATTGTGTTGTTTTCGTAAAGATGAATGTCAAAAGGATTTCATGAACTAATTAACCAAGACACTTTATGGGGTTTGGAGACATAAGAATAATAAACATGATGTGACAAATGTCATACTTGTTTATAAAAATGTTCTTCATGAGCCTAAAGAAAATTGTATACTAGTTGCACCTAGTAGTTTAAAGGCCCATTGATTAATGAATTTTTGAGAGAAAAGTTTAGTTGTGGGTAATTGGTGTAGATTTGATTATCATATTATTTGTCATCTAACTTGATGGTTTTAGAGTGGAAAAACTTGGAGGAATCAACTTGTAAGGTCAATTTAAAGACGAGTGCTAGTTTAGAGATTAAGGTCTAAAACTTTCCGGAACCATTTTGAGGCATCAAATGGCATGCCAAATCTTTAACACTCTAGTGTCCAACCATAGAATGCTAATCTAAACTTAGATACCTTTCCAAAAATGCAAATGTTGTGTTAATTAGAGTTCATATGCAAAAGTTATACCTCTTGCAAGTTGACCTAATTTGTTGAAAACCATGATATGAGAGGATGCCACATTGACCCTCATTACACATGCAAATGAGGCTAGACATGTGTATACTTTTAAAAATAATCAAGAAGGTCCAAAATCACACCTCTATTTTAAGGTTGAGGGGATCAAACCTTACCCCTAGTTGGTTATCGAACCATGTTAAAGATCAAGCTGCTATAAGTAGGGATTCCGTTATATGCTATTGTATTTTGTCTCGTAGTTTAGAAGAGAAAGTGGGAGTAGGAAGTTAAAGAACAAAATATAGGTGGTTAAGGTTTTGTAGTAGCCTTGTAGGCCACAGATCTCAAGTAACTCCATGGAGAATATCTCTTCCTTTGCACTTGTATATTTTCATGCTAAAGAAAAAGGAAGAGAATAACCCAAACTTCTAGCTGGGTTTTCTCCCACAAGGGATTCCTAAGGAAAAGCATGTCTCTATTGTGGATGGTGTGTGTATTTTTTCCTATTTTATATTTATCGCATTTCAATGAATTCATTTATTTAATGAGGAAAACAACTATTAAAGAATTTGAGATCCAAAGGAAAAATAATCTTCACAATAAATATTATATTTATTCAATGATATGTATTATGACATATTGTTCTAGTAGAATATCGACGACAATTTATATATTAGTTATGAAAGTAAAGAGGATGTTAATGTTTTGGAGATTTTGATATCTATAAGATAAATAATTGTAAACAATAGTCTTCTATAAAGAATAGTTGTGGTGATTGGCCTTATTAAGAGATGATGCTTTCATAATTAATTTTCTTTGTTAGAAACTTTGACTCTTTGACTTTCAGATGCTTAATATTGATTATGCTTTTTTTTGGTTAGATAGGTGGGACTACCCACAGGTTTTGAATTGATGACCTTAATATTGAGGAGTGCCTTAATGGTACACCCAATCAACATCTATTCAAATCCCCATGGGCTTAATATTGATTATGTGATCACCTTGTTGAACCTAAAAAACTTTCATGGAAAATATTGTCAAAATCAAGCCTTGTTTTGAAGTTTTAAAACTTAACCATTTTCTTTATCTTTTTGAATCCTTTGTGAATGCACGAGGCATTCACATTGTTGAGAAATACATTATCATGTTCATTCCTAAAGGGGGTTTTAAAATTATAAAAAATAAAATAAATATGTTATACATATCTGAAGGGGATGTAAGGTATAGTGGAGTTTCTAGGTGTTGGGGGCTATAAAAGGGGAATTTAGTAAAAATTATGTATATCTAATAAAAGTAAGCAGTGTTTTTATTGATCAGAGTTATTGGAATGGGAATCCAACAAAAAAGATCGTCTGAGGTATTGAAAAATATTTAGTGAAATTATGGGTATTATTTAATATCCAATGAATGCATGTGCTATGACACTAGTTCACTGACTTGAGGCCCTACGTGTCAATGTTACGAAGCTTTACCTTTCTTTTGCTTGTCCAAACTTTATATTCCTACCAATTCCCTAATTGGGCCTGATTTTTAAATTAGGCCCCATTTTTTCCAAATCTCTTTTCAAGTTAGGCCCAATACCTTGTTTAACGATACCTCCCTCAGATTTCTAACCACTCAAATGTCTCCGGCACGGCAAGGACTGTAGCCTTGACAACTGTAAGGTCATCGTGTTAACCATAAGTGAGAGTTATAAACTTTGCACGCTGGGTGAGAAAGGTGGTCCTATCTTTTTTCAACGAAGCTTATGCTTAGAGGTGAATTATTTAATGCACAACTAATCCTAGGATGAAGTGCAAATTATGAGTGAGTGGCTTAAATGAGATTATCAAATGGCTTCTTAAGTACTTTAAGTTATTTGATGCTTATGATGTTCAATACAAAGTACTTAGGGAGAAATATTAGGAATAATCTCAATTTAAACAATGTGCTAATGAAACAAGATCACTAGAGTGCCAAATAGAAATCACTTTAAAGTTTATCCAGTGATTAGCAAGTTTAAAAATAACAATTGATCAAAATAAATAACCAATGAGAAGCAAGGAGCTCCAAATTAATGGATCCTTTACACTTGATATGCAACAAAAAAGAGAAATAGGTCATTGAATTGAGATTATAATATTAATCAAAGAAGATGACACCACAAGATTATCTTTAGATCATAATGTTCTTAAACCATGAAACAAGATAATGCTTTTATCTAATTGACAACCAATTCCTTATGTTAATTATCAATCAGAAACAATAAATTACAAAAGTATTCTAATTACTTTACAAGAGCATTAGCAAACAAGTGATAGAAATATTATTAGCTTTCACAATTAGCCACTTTATAATATCAATAGTTTCACCATAAGCCAATATCATCCCAATATTAAGTTAATTATAACACAATCATTTTTGAGATGAGATTACTAATAGTGACTTTTAGAAGTGAAATTCACTATGCAAATGCTAAAAATGCAAGAGGGTGAAATGATGCAAGATGAACAATGATATTTTGTGTTTATCAATCAGTGCAATACAAGACACCCAAGAATTATAAGAGTAGTCCACTTATCATTTGCAAATGAGGACAAAATGCAAGATATGAACAACTTAAGGTATGAAAAGGAATTCTTACAACTTTGAAGCAGTTATTAAGGTATTTAATTACTGTTGTAGCATGTATATCAGACTAAAAAAAGTATATATCAGACCTTCAAAATACTATGGCAATAAATAACCCAAGAGCACAAAAGGTGATTTATAAATTGAGATTAAATGTGCAATAATTATGAGCTTATATGAATGTGTTTTTAGGGTTGTTTAGAGTGTTAATTCAGAGATTATGCCATTGTCAACAACATACTTTAGATATGATTTATGAAACAGTGAGGAAGAGCCAAGGTTAGAGATAAAACCCTTAGGCCTAGAGGCCTAATTTGATGACTATTTGACCTTCAAATGGACTAGAGCTTCTTCAAACTCATACAACACAATTTGTTAGTTTCAAATTAAGTGGATAAACCATCCTATAACTAAAGCTAAGGCTTCTATGGTTGGTTGATGGATTGTTGAGTGCTTCTAGGTCTTAAAACCCTTTGCCAAAGAGGCTAGTAAGTCTACAAAACAAATAGTTAGCAACGAAACCCAAGATTTATGGCTAAAAAAAGATAGAAATCAATTTCAAATAATTGACAAAATTACCCTAGGCCTGAAACCACAAAAATTTAGTGTCAAAACCCCACAAATATACCAAAAAATGCAAAACAACGGAGGAGAAAAGCCCAATAGGGCTTGTGACTAAGACACGATGTCCCTCTAGGCCTACGGCTTAACGCTGCAAGGCCTTTAAGGCCTGTGACAACGTAAGGCAAGCCTCCAAGAGGTTGCAACAAGGGGAAATGAGGCCTCAAAGGCCTACCACAAGCCAAATTAGTGCTGCAGCTTGATGGGGAAAGGCCCTAAGGTCGAAATTATAAGGTTTTTCATAGTTATGCTATTTGATCTTTAATGCCAGAGTGGAAAGTTGTTGAAATTGTAAGGTTTTTCATGATCATGATTTTGGGTTTTAATGTTATGAGGCTTGAAAAATGTTAGAATTTTAACCCTAAAAAAAGGATGATGCAACATCACCACTTTTTGATTTTGAGGTGTTTTTATCATGTGTTTTGCACAAAAATAAGGATTTTTATAACTAGAGTTCTCTTTTTGAGGTTATAGTTCTCATTAAGTTGGTAACATTTTTTGAGGAATTTAGTCCAGGAAAGAAGGTTGCCATAAATGTATACTCAACTTGATTTTTGTTCAAATTTTTCTTTGTTTATCATCAATGACGATCTTAGAACTATTAGGAAGGAAGTGGATTCAGAAGATGGAAAACTTTGGAAAAGCATATGGCTAAAGCATTGACAACCTAGGACAAGAGTGAGGCTTGGGATCCAGTGGAGTTTCCAGTTGGAAGAAAACCCATTGGACGAAAATGGGTGTTTAAGAAGATATTGAACGTAGAAAGTAAAGTGGAGAAATACAAAGCTCGATTGGTAGCATAAGGTTATTCTTAGGTCTAGGTAATTGACATAGGTGATAGTTTTTCTCCCATTTCCAAGATAGTTTCTATTAGATTTCTTTTATCTATTGTTCTTGCTTTTTATTCTAAGGTGAAAAAGATGGATGTGAAGGCATTATTCCTACATGGTGATCTAAAAGAAGAGATCTCCATGAAGCAACCAAAAGGATTTGTAGTGAAGGTAAATAAAGAGCTAGTATGTAGGTTGAAAAATCCCTTGTATGATTATTCAACTAGAAAGCTTGTCACAACAAATCTTATAAAATTATGCTTAAAATATGAAATCTGCACCAGGAGGGTTTATTTCTACTTATATTTCTAGATTTATTATTCATTGTTTATTACATATCCATGCAAATTATAATTATGTAAAAAAGAAAGAACATCATAATAAAATTCACAAACCAAAAAATGGCAGAAGATATATCTAGGGAAACCCTTTCAGGAGAAAACCCAACTAGAAGGTAAGGTTGTTCAACTCTTTTTATCTGAATGAAAATCGATGTAGATGTAAAGAAATGAGGCTTGTGGCCTGTGGGATGTTACAAAGCACAAATCCTCTCTTTTTGTTCTCTTCTTATCCATTCTCGACTACTTTTCTCATACATGGAACAAAATGCACTTAAATATAATGGAACCCCTATTCCTCTTAGTGGTCTAGTTATGACATAGTTGCATAACCTACTAGCGGTTAGGTTTGAATCCATAAACTCTTAACTAGAGTTACAATATTAACTCTTAAATAGAGTTACAATATTCATCATGGTCATGTGGTAGCCCTTTTCCATGAATAATGGGGGTTGACATGGAATCCTCTTGAATTATGGTGGTCAAAATGGGAAGGTCAACTTCAGAGTGTTATAAATTTTGCACACAAAATCTAATTGAGGTGTTCCGCCATTGGGGCGATTATTCTTCTTACTTTAAGCATTACAACTTATTTTACTCTTGCCACTTACTAATATGGAATGGAGTGGTGTTGCTAATGTTGAAAATGAGGCTATGAATTTCCTCAGGTATTGTGTTGCACTAATGAAACTCCTGATATAAGAAATATTAGTAGGAACTGATCACTTCATGATGGTCTCCATATTGGTAGGATTTATCTTCAACTCTCCTCCACCCACCACATAACCTAGATACACCAAATACTACTGTGCAAACTCACACTTCTTGATATTTTCCAGCATCTTGTGCTTCTAACTGTATATATCATCTATGTTAAATGTAAGATGTGCCACTCTTAGGTAGCACTGGATATCGACATAACATCCAAATAAACAATAACAAATGAATCTATAAAAGGACGCATAGGCCAAATGAAATGACTGACACTCATACAAAACATGCCTAGTTTTGAAGGTAGTGTTTGAGGTATTATCTTCCTTGATTTTGAGCCTGGTGATATCCATACTTCAAGTCTAGCTTGGTGAAGTATTTGGCATGATGCAACTGATCCAAAAGATCATCTATCCTAAGCATGGGGTACATGTTCTTCAACATAATTTTTTTAACAACATATAATCTATACACATTTGCTAAGTCCCATCCTTCTTTGGCACGATGATGATGGGTTACTACTATAACTGTTGTAACTACTTCTTGACCTCACTTCTTCTATAGCATATTTCTTATACAACCTAATGTTTGCCAATGAAGTGTTCAACAACGACTTGATCTCGTGATCCAACGTCAAAGTCTCTGTGTGGCTGTCCCACTAGGTTAGGCATGGCCCTCTAATTTCAACTGAGAGAATAAAATGTTTTATTCTTCCTCTATATCATGAACACATAAATGAAATTTTAATTGCTGAAACCATTGATTTACATCAGAGCGTCAAAATCACCTTGATATGGCATGTTATCAACTTCCACTTCCATTTTGAATGGGGATTGTGAATGCTTCACAATACCCGAACTCAATGTTATGAAACCAGCTCACAAAAAAGATAGAAAAGAGAGATAAACACCTTAGAATTCAACCTCTTCAAGGGGGAAACCTCCTTTCTATATATAGGGGTTGAAGGGGTCACAATATAACCAAAGCCGACTTAACAATAATAATATAAGGGCACAAAAATAACAATAGTGGGCTTCTATGGGGCACAATAATAACAATATGGGGACAATAGGGGCACAACATAATAATAAGGGATACAATGACAATAGTAATGGGGGAATCATTAGTATTATAGGGACCTAACATGTACTCTCCTTCAAAAAAGTGTTGTCGTCAATGCTTGAGTAGTTCTAGATGTTTCTGTATAACATTTTCACCCTCACATGTGGAATCTTCAACGGGAAAGTTCTTCCACTTGATGAGATACTCTGAAACTGATCAATTTCGTAGCTGTTGAGTTCTTGTTTCTTTGACTGCTTCAGGTTCCAATATGATTTTTCCTTCCTCATCAAGTTCTGGCAATATTATTTGAACTGGGAGCTTTTCACCTATAACCTTCTTTAAGCATGACACATGGAAAATTGGGTGCACTCGGGAAGCTGTAGGAAGCTCCAATTTGTATGCCATAGTAACTATCTTTTGCAGCACCTTGTACAGACCATAATACTTTGGTGATAATTTATTATCCTTCTTATCTTGCTTGAGGGACATTTGTTTATATGGTTGTAGCAATAGGAATACCCAATCACCTACATCAAAACTTCTTTCGCTGCGATGTTGATCTGTCTATTGTTTCATTCTATTCTGCGCCAAGGTGAGGTTATCCTTTAAGAGTTGGAGAACTTGTTGTTGATGCTCGATGTGATCTTCCACTACTTGAACCTTAGAATTTTCTCTTAAATATGATGTGATAGATGGTGGA
>APFE030030356.1:0-18576 GCA_000404065.3 Pinus taeda | reverse complement strand
CAAACAACCTGTTGGTGGTGGGAGGAGACTTCAACTTGATAACTTCACTGGCAGAGAAAAAGGGTGGCATGAGAAGAATGGACATAGACATGGAGTTATTCAGGGACACCATAGCAGAGCAACGCCTAGTAGACATCCGAACAATCAATGGGGTGAACACCTAGAACAACAAAAGAGGAGGGAATCACCAAATTGCTTCCAGATTGGATAGATTCCTAATATCTGAGCAGGTTATCAGCAGAGATATATTCATAAAAGCCTCGATTCTTCTTGGGATGGGATCATACCACTGGCCGATACGATTGGATCTAAAAGTGAACCCGAAAAATCAACCTTTTAGGTTCGAAGCCTTTTGGCTAAGAGACCTAAACCTCATTAAAAAAATTGAGGCTTGGTGGACGCAGAGTGAACAACAAGGGAGAAACTGTATGCATACGATCCAATTAAAGCTTAAGGAAATCAAGAAGAAAATAAAGAAATGGATCAAAGAAGAATTTGGGCATATCATGAAGAACCAAGAACAATTTAATCAGAGAATGAAAGAGGCGCAACAAAAAATCATCCAGGAAGGGAGATCAAAAGAGCTAGCAATAGAGGAGGGCCAATTAATAAGTCAGTTGGAGGAAAGGAGAAAACAGGAAGAAATTCTATGGAAACAAAAATCGAGGGTGAACTGGTTAAGAGAAGGGGAGCGCAATACCCAGTGTTGCCACAAGACCATGGTCCAACACCACCAGAACAAAAAAATCTTCTCCCTAAAACAGATGAAGAGGGGAATTGTAGAGTACAACATGAGGAGATGGAGGGGCTCCTAGTAAACCACTTCAGAGACCTCCTATTAGAACCACAAGAAGACAGAACGGAAGCAATTGAAAGAATTTCTCAAGATATACCTCACAGAGTCACGCAGGAACAAGACCTTGCCTTAATAAGATCATCTACGCTTGAAGAGGTGGAAGAAATCATAAAGGGTATGAAGAAAAATAAGGCCCTCGGTCTGGATGGGTTTACAGCAGAATTCTACCAAGTGGCTTGTCACTTCGTGGGAAGAGACATACCGGAAGTCATGGAGGAATCAAGGTGAAATCAAAAGGTATGTCCCAGCTTGAACCCCACTTTTATAACTCTCATTTCTAAGACATCAATATCGAAAGACCCTCAGAGATTCCGCCCCATAGCCCTATGTAATGTCATATATAAAATTATAGCCACTCGTTGTTAAGCGGCTAAAACCTCTTCTGCTAAATATCATATCCCCGGAGCACATGGGATTTGTTGAGGGAAGGCAAATATTGGATGGGCTAGTAACCTCTCAAGAGGTAGTCCATTCCCTCAAGGCAAAAAAGCTAGTTGGAATGTTGATTAAGCATGATATCTCATATTTCAGGTTTCTGTGATCTTCATATTTGTGTAAATCATCTTCTGGATTCATCTCACATTAGATTTTTGTTATGATCGACATTTCAAACCAGCAACGGTGGTTCATCATTAGGATGAGAAAGATTAAGCTTGATATATCAAAGGCCTACGATCAGTTAAGCTGGGAGTATCTGAAGAGCATCCTTAGAGCCTATGGAATTAACCATAGATGGATAAAATGGATCAATGCCATGATATCCACCCCTTGCAATTTCTATTTTGTTGAACGGAACCCCTACCCAAACCTTTAACCCTTCCCGGGTGGGGTTTGAGATAAGGTGATCCATTGTCACCTTTCCTTTTCATTATTGCTATGGAAGTTCTGGGCAGATACATCAAAAACAAATCCTAGGAGTCTAGGATTGAAGGCCTAAGGATTTGGAGAAATGACCTAGCCATAACCCACCAACAATTCGTTGACGATATCATGCTTTTTGGCCAAGTATCACTTAGAGAACCCTGTAGAATCAAAGAAACCTTGAAAAGCTTCATGATGCCATCGGGGACCCAAATAAACAATGAAAAATTATGTACCTTCTTCTTGAACACCCAAGTGAATTTTAAGACCTATCTAGCTAGGATCTTGGGGTTCAGTACAGGAAACCTCGCTACTAAATACCTAGGCATGCCTCCATCGAAAAACTCTCTAAAACTGTCAACTTAGCAGCAAATCCTCCAGAAGCTACAAGGAAGGCTAAGAAGTTGGGTCTTTAGATTCCTCAACCTAGTAGGCAAAATTGTCGTCCTTAAAGCAGTGCTTCAGTCGATTCCCATATACTAATTGTCAGGCATGGCAGCCCCTAAGGGGGCGTGCACAAAAATGGTTGATATATTTAAAAATTTCCTATGGGGAGGGGCTCAATAGACAAGGAAATGGGCCCTTATATCTTGGTGGGGATTGGTAAACAAAAATATGGAAGGAGGGCTTGGCCTCAGAGACCAATACACTTTAAACCAAGTAATGGGAGCAAACTTATGGTGGAGATGGACGGGGGGAGGAAGGGACTTATGGAAACAAATGTGGACAAGGAAGTATAACATGCCAGAGAGAAACGAGGATATACTACAGTATAGAGACCCACCCAAAGGATCGACAATATGGAACTTGGCAAGCCAAAATAGGGACCTTATAAACTAGCATGCTTTCTGGGAAATTTGCAATGGTAGAACAACAAGATTTTGACAAGACTCATGGCATCAAAGAGAAAGACTAATAGATAGGGAAGACCTTAGAGACATATATAGATTTACCAATGGTAACAACATCCAATATGTAGAGAAATTATGGACAAAGGAGCAAGGAACAGGGAACTGGAGGAGATGGAAGAAGAAAGAAGATTGGGGCCAAGGTATAGAGACAGAGCAATGGGCAGAGTTCAAAAAAGAAATGAGATCAAGACAAACTACAATCAGGTATGATCTGGACATTCTGAGATGGGACCACACCACGAAAGGCACCTTCACCAGCAAAGAAGCATATGACTTGAAAGCAGAACAAGCTCAAGGTGGACAATGACTTCTTTGGAAAACAAAATCTGGAAGGGGGGATGGTGGCCAAAGGTTTCTCATTTCTTATGGTTGGTTTGCAAAGGGAGGATCATAACCTGGGATCAACTGTAGAAAAAGGAAATTCAGGGCCCGTCCCTATGCTAGATGTGCCAAAAAAACAGAAAGGATATGGAGCATATATTGAATTCCTATCCGTTTGCGGTACAGAAATGGGGTCAGCTGCAAGGAGTCTTCGAAATGATGGACCGGGACTGCCACAACATAAAAGAAACAATCCTTCTATGGCACAACAATATTTTCTCATGTCTAGTTTTGAACCGAGCATGGGGACTGGCCTTAGGTTTAAGCCTATGGGCCATATGGAAAGAAATAAATCACAAAGTATTCAAAAATAAAATATCAAACCAAGATGAGGTGTGGGAAGGAATAGTTAAAAACATTTGGGAGAGAATATTAGCAGAACAGTGGAGCCCTAAAGATTGGCAAGCTCCCCCCCCGGAAGCAAGAATCCTACGAAAACTTAATCTAACAATGTAAATGTTGGCCCCAAATGCTTGGAAAAAAGATAGAATGGATATATGTTCCCTAGCTCAATTCACTAGTCCTAGAGAAGGTTTCATAAAACTTAACTTCAACGGGGCTTCAAAAGGGAACACGGGAGCAACAAGCCTTGGTGGCATCTTCCGAGACACTAAAGCTAACATGCAACTCATTTATGCTAACTCATGTGGGATAGCAAACAACAATGAGGCAGGATTCACTACAGCAAGTCAAGGACTTCGAATAGTTGTAAGAATGGGATACCGAAACGTTGTGGTGGAAGGCACTCTAGTCTGGTCACAACCACCTTGGTGAAACTAAACGACGACATCTCATGGGATAAACTGAGCCAAAGTTGGAGGACAGCACGCCTTATACAAGAGATATGGGAGCTCATCCAAAAGTTCTACTATATAATGGTCTGACATGTAAGAAGGGAAGGGAATAAAGCGGTTGACTTCCTAGCTAACTAGGTTTGTAATCAGCAAAATGGATCGCTTGAAAAATGATGGCTGATACAACCCAGGGATGAGAAGTTCAAAGCTATGGAGGAAATAATGGCCCAAGACCACAGGCAAAGCCAGGAAAATGGAAATCCAAACAACCAAAATCCTGATCGAGGTGTGTGCCGAAGGATGGCAAGGACAGGGGAAAGTTATGAGGAGTAAAGGTAAGGTACCACCCACCACCCCCAACATGCTCATGGCGATGGGTGTGGTGGCACTTCGCTCGAATACATGTAAGGGTGGTGGGAAAGGTCACAGGCATGACAAGGACGAGGAGGGAGGCGCAGCAGTTAAGGTAAGACATGTGAGTGCTAATTGTATTGTTGTTTGAGTTAAGGCAAGATAGTGGAGTGGTCATTGTAGTGTTGTCTGCGGAGTTTGGAGCTAGACCAGCGGATCAGGGAGGCATTGGCATCATAGATGGCATCTACGGAGTGAAAACGGGTATATATCTTGGTCCTGCTACCCTCTTGCAATGGCAACATGGTTTGTTTCTTGAAAGAGGGATTGAGAGAAACCTGGGGAGGGGAATTGGGGGACTAGCTAGGGAAAGCATCGTAGGCATTGTATGGTTGTTTTCTGGTTTTGCGTCTTGGTTATAAGGCATCCAAGTATTGACCTAGCCAGTGGCCAAAAAGCCCCTCTTGAAAACTGCATTGTGACCTCACATGTTAACTGGGGCAAAACGGGAGAGCCTGAGTACTTAGGATGGGTAGATGATAAGAGAAGCAGAGCAGTGGCACAGTTTGACTGGGCAAAGGGGAATGGGAAGGCTTACTTGTGCACGGGGACTCTCGCATGGCCGAGAAAGGGGACCGCCAACCATTCAAGGTATGTGCAGCACTGGGAGGGAGAAGAAAGAAGCATGACACGATAAGGACACTGGCCTCGTCTTCTGACGAGGCTGACGCCCAACCTGCGACCTGCTCCAAGAGTAATTGGGCTAGGAAAAGGATTAAGGAGAATGCTGGAAATAAGATTCAAAGACAGAGGTTAACACCTCGTTCTTATGAACAGGTCTCGAACAGAGTGGAGATGGCCCGTCCTATGAGAGGAAGAGGTTGCAGCAGATGTGGGAGGGAACCTACAAAGGCCAAAGATCTGAGCACTTCAAAATCAAAGGATAGATTGTCCTTGAAAATCACAAAGTTTTGAATCTTGTTCAAGGAAAAGTAAAGAAGCCTCCTAATGAAGAAAATAAATAGAAGTCTAGAGAAATATAAATCTTGGAAATGAACCTAATAGTAGATGGAGGAAAGGAAAACCTAATTCCATACATATCCTACATAGATTCCGCTCAAGAAATGTTTGAAGCTCTCTCCAAATTATTCACCATCAAGAACGTTGGTCAAATAGCAAGCCTCAAGAATGAATTAAAAATTATTGAGATGACGAAAGATGATATGGTGTCATACTATTTTATAAGAATATAAATTATCAAGATGAACTCCAATTAATAGATGAATGTGTACTAGAAAAAGAGTTTGAAATTACTGCTCTTCTAGGACTACCAAAACCTTGGAGTACTTTTGCATCAGGAATCAATAGTTGGAAGGATACTCCAACATTTGAACAAATGTGGAATGCATGCAGTCAAGAAGAAGGCAGAACACCATTAGTAAAACAACAAGAAGGAAGATGAAGAAGAAAATACCTGTAATTCCTATTCTTCTCATGACAACAAAAAGGGATCCTTCAAGAAACTCAAAGGACTAAAGAAGAAATTTTACCTATCCAAAATTGAATGATACAACTGTCATAAGATGGGTCACTACAAAATTCATTGTCTTGAATATCCAAGGAATAATAAGAGAGATAGGGAATAAAAACAATATTGATGAAGCTCCACCGAAGAAAATAAGATTGGAGAATAAAAAGTCAAGGACTTATACTACTAAGTCCTCTATTACCTATCCTTCTTAGTCTTGTGTTGTCTTCCTCTATATTTTGATTCCTATAATTTGTAGATCTAATATTTATTGTTAGAACACTTTTGAATTACTTTGATAAGTTATAGGTATCCCTCGAGATTGTATTAAGAGGGGTCCCTCACCATTTTACCAAATATAAGTATCTTGTTCTTTGTCTCCTCTTTTATTTTTGGTTTCAAACTCATATCAAGATTTGTTTGTATTGTATGCTAATAACCTTTTTCTTTATATTTTCCTTGGTTAGGAAAGTTTGCAGGATGCTCAAATTTTATGGAGGAGAATTCATAGGATATACTTGAAGCATGGAAGAATTTTTGTTGTGAAGGAATCCCTTCAAGAAATCAAGTCGTATAAGGTTTGTTAAAGAAAAACTCAAGGTATTTCTTAGATTACATTTTTTGTAGAAAAGGTATGGTCATTTTCTTTTGAAATTTGCTTTACATTAATTACATCATTATGCCTAAGGTTTTGAATCTTAAATATTCTTGTTAGGGTGATTGATCATTAGATTGAATCTACCTTCATCATACTATCATTTTTATCATTCTTGTGAAACCCTAACCTTTAGGGTTCACTATAAACCCTAGCCACTTGATGCTAAGGGTATGTCTATAATGTTGAAACCCTAGTCCTCTTAGGATTGTTGCTAAAGTCCGAAAATCCTATTCCTTTGATGTTTAGGTTTTTGGTATTGTTATGATAGAAACCCTAGTTCTTTAGGGTTAGTTGTTAATGTCTAAGTTATGTATTGAAACCATAGATATTTAGGGTTTGGTGAATTAGGGTTCATGATCAAAACCCCTATAAAATTTATAGTAATATCCTTGGAATGAAACCCTAGGTGTATGTCCGTCTATTTGATTGAAATCCTAGTCTAGTCAAAATTGTTGTATATCAAACTTTGATGTATTAATATTTGTGTAATAGGTTTACCTAGTAGATATTGTTGTGAGATGTTAGTGAATGGTTATAAAATCCTAGATATATGCAAGTATGCTAACTTTATTGTTGATACTCATGTCTTGATTTGTGAAATCTAGGGTTTGTAACAAAGCCCTAGTAAATAGTCATATTCTAGGACTAGATGATATTAGTGATATGGTTTTGGTGATGAAAATCTAAGGTTTGGAACAAACCCTAGAAAATTTTGTCATAGATTTTATTGTTGAAACGTTAGATGTATAATAGAATTTTTATTTGATTAAATTGTTGATATCTAAGGCCTTTGTGTCTCGAAGAGGAAGTCTAGGGTTTATGGAAAAACCCTAGCAATAAATTGAAGTTTATTATGTAAAAGATGTGCCTCTTATCGATTATGAACTTAACTAGGCTTAGGTATTTGGTGTCTAAAGTTTGAATATATGAATTATTCCATTACAGTAATATGATTTAATGAACTTCACGCTTCCTTATATTTGTACTATATTGTACTTGCTATTAAGGTTTTGAGAGTACATGATCTTCAAGATTCTGAAAATGTTTGTAATTGAAGATAAGCAAGATGAAGCAAGCTATAATAATGATGATGCTCAAGATAGCATTCATGCCATGAGAAAGAATGAAGCATTGAAAGGCTGAGGAAAGATGTTATTTATGTTTCCAAGTTGAGAGGGAGCCTAGATAGAAAGGGTACATCTCCCCAATTGAGAAGGAGGGAAGTGTGAATACCTTGAAGAAGAGAATGAAACCGAAGATTGAATAAAAGTACTACATATGGATTTTCAAATTACTAAGGTTTTATTTGGTGCTGCTAAAGAAATAAAAGAAGAAATATTCTGAAAAGATGTATATGGATAGCTCGATGATGATATAAGTGGCCCCAAAGGTTTGTGTTTACTTGTACATATATATTTGAAATTTTATTACTGATTGGGGTTGTGTTTGTATTGGTAATTATCTCCATAAGAAGGTTGAACACTTTGGAAGCATGTTTGGAAAAATGGACATATCTGGTTTATTTTATAGGAGAGATGAAGCATCTAATGACAAGATGCTTGGGAGGACATTTGGCCAACCTATGTGTTGATGTCTAGATCCCAAAGAGGGAAGATGGCATTGGTCATGGAGCTCTAACCTTGCATACACACCTAGATCCCTATGTTGGTGGTAAATCTTAAAATATTTATGGTGCATAGAATGACTAAAGCTTGAGTCCCCTTAGTCCCACCCAGATAAAATACCCTGGTCAGGTTTCTAGTCCGCAACACTGAGTGCGCTAGAACTCTTCCTAGTTCATTTTGAGATATTCCATGTAACTTTATATATATATATATATGTGTGTGTGTGTGTGATGATTAATACCTCCCAAGTTAAGAGGGAGTGTTGAAAAATGTAACTAGTATCGGTCTTCATAATTATATTTGAGTCATGATGTAATGTATTTGTCAAAAGAAAGAAAAATAAATTTTATTATTAAAGAAATTCACTTATTAAAGCATGGGTTTCATGCTTGATTTAATTGTTTTAGGTCAAATCCTCCATTGTAGACTTATAGCATTTATGTCAAGTGTCCTTGTCCATGTCATATTGTAAAAGACCCTTCTTAGGATTTAGTTATCAAGAAAGAAATTTATTTTAATGTAAAATAGGTCAATTAGGCCTCCTCCACCAAGTTGGCCTCAAGAAAGGACAAGTTGACCTCAACAAGGGAATTAGACCTCACAAACTCACTATATATTGGAGAAATTCTACCTATTTGGAGACACACACTCAACAAGTACAAATTGTAGTAGCTGGAAGCAAAAAAAGTGTGAGATTCAAGGAAGAAGGAAGAAAGGTCTAGCAAAGGAGAAGGAGGTCATTATCTAGCTAAGGAAGTCAGAATTTTCTCTATCTTATCTCACACCTATGAAGATGTTGAAGCTACAGGAGGGCCGAAATTACAGCCTTGAAGTTGGGGTGAAATTCTGATGCATTAGGGTAAAAAATATGTCCTTGATGCAGTATTGAAGCAGTGTTGATGCAGTCTATTTTTGAAGGTTGGAAGAATAGTTTGAGGACTGACTCGGTGGAGGAGGAAGGTATTTTGGTCTAGGGTATTGGTTTGTCTCAATTTGAATTTATTGAAGGAAGAGTTATGACTGGGTTTTCCCCTATAAAGGTGTTACCGGGAATAGTGTCCACTCGGAGCTGCTATTCCCACTAAGACTGGTAGCTATCTTAGAAACAAACAAGTAAAGACTACTTTCGTTTTCCTTTATGAAAAATAGATAAGAGTGGAACAAAGGACACCAAACTTAGTCTTGCGCTTGGTTCCTTGCTTGATTCATCTCCTTCCTGATAGATATTTGTCGCTTCTTCTTCGTCTACCCAGCTTCAAAGAGCACCTGTGGAATCAAAGCAGCATCCTACTATCGAAGAACAAAGATCTATATTCATAAATAACATAGGACCAGATATGTATTAACCATACAAATGCATATATAATCAGACATACAAGAATATGTAGGAAAACATGAATAGCTTTATTAATATCAAGAATAGCAAGAGGCTTACAACCAATTGTTCTGACCCAGCATCATCCTCCAGCAAGAAATCCCTTCTTCACCTTAAGTAAAGCTTAGATCACCCAACACTATGAAGTTTCACCAGAAAACCAACAATACTTCTCTACAAGATACAAGATTCCAGCCTCCGGATCTCTGTGATGAGGGATCCATATATAGATGATTGTAGGGGGGTGAGTCATCTTCTGGAGTTTTTTATTAGTGTCCTCTCCCTGATAGTTCTTGATTCCACTTGGAGACTGATGATCTCTTACTCATCCCTGGTCGAAAACAGAGAGGCAAGTGTCAAAGGGGAAGCTTCTGGAAGATTCCATGATATTCCACCTCGCAAACTGTCTCTGCCATTTGTCCATTCCCGCCCATAGCACCCTACGGAGGGGCCATTCAGTATGCATCACACCCTTTACACTGGGAAGGTGATATGCATCGCACCCTCTGCACTGCGTATTCAGTATGGTCCAGTTTTGACCATTTCTGAGCAGTTTTTAGTGGAGAACTTCTGGGAAATGATTTAATCAGCTGACCTTGTTCCTTTAGGCAGTGAAGCAACACTTTTAGGGAATTAGGAGCCCTTAGTTTATGGACATTTATGATTGGGGTTGAAGTGCCCAAAAATGTCTATAACAAGGACCAAGCCAAATAATCAGTGTATTGCCTGGAAAGCTTAATATATCTCTCCTTATAATTAAGTGAAACTTCCTTGAACAACTTGACTAGCTTGGGCTCCTTCTGGGTTCCAATATTATGATTTTGAATTTGTTCATCCTATGAAAGGAAACCATCCCCTCTTCCTTATTTAGAATAGGCTCCATTAAAGAATCACTTCCACACCCCTTCTATTTGCAGCTCTGTATTTACATAGGTTGAAGTAAGCTTCCTTTGGTTATCTTCAGCTAATTTTGCATTGTCATGTAGCATGAAGTAGTAAAAGTCATCTTTTTCTTGGCTATATACAAGTGAACTACTTGCTTCACTATTTGTAATCGTTCTAATAAATCTTTTTTCTCTATAAAAACTCCTTTCTTCCCCACCAAAAATTGGTATGACAGCATAAGAAAAATCTAGCTTCAAAACACCACCTAATTCAGCCCCCCATGACCTAGATAGTAACATTCCAAACCTAGCAGGGATATCTGCTACCACTATATCCATTACCAAAATTTTGGCTAGAATATGGGCTAGTGACACCACCATATATTTAATTCCCCCCAGACACTTGACTTTATGTGAATCAAAAGAACACAAGTCTTTGTAAGGTTTAGTAACTTATAGGTTTAGTTGTTTCATCACCGATAATGGCATAAGGTTATGTGAGGCTCCTGTATCAAACATACAATTGTGCAAGAGTAAATCATGAACCAATAAAGAAATGTAGAAAGGAGGTGTTGAAGAATCTACCTCCTCCACACGTGAACCAAAAACCACTACTGGTTTATCTTCTTGCAAATTCACAATGTCATTTATATTCACATTCTGAGATGGATTGATAAACTCTGTAATTTCTCTTTGATACGCTGGTGTTTTGACTAACTCTGTGAGGGGCACTTGAATTCTAATTTTTTCTAATTCTTTAGTTAAACTGAACACATGACCTTGTTCAGTATTCTTTTCATTCTCATCTTCACTTTTCTTCATGACTGAAATCTCTTGTGGAATGGAAACAAGTTTCTCTAAAGGAATTTTTTTACTTTTGTCTTGAGAAGACTCACCTTGAAGCATTTGAGTCTTGCTAATTGTATTCTGCTGCTGCTTTCCTTTAGTCAATTGTTTTGTAGGTTGTGGTTCTTGTTCTTATGGAGTCCCCTTTTGTAGGGGAGTTGGAACTTGTTGCTCACCTTCATCTTTTTGACTTCTAGATCTTTTCCTTGATATCAAGTCATATTTCTTATGTAGTTCTGCCTACATAAAATCATAAAACCACTTCCAACATTCATCCATTTCATTATCATCATAGATGACATATGTTTCACTATATTCTCCTCCCTCAACATCTAGTTCATCTTCATCTACTGCATACAATGTGAAAATATGGCCATCATGATCCTTGGAATGCTCTGGTACTCCATCAGGATCTACCTCTATATATAGTGGTGCTTGAATCTGATCTTGATCTTTTCTTTCCCTCTATAAAATTTGCATAAGTTGTCTTCTATAGTGAGGATTAAAATTTATATTTTGTTGTACTTGTCTCTAAGAATTCTTACTTTCTAATTCCAATTTAATCAATTTACTAGACAAATGTCTAATTACATTATTCATATCCTCTAATGTTTGATCTTGAGAGGATTCTACTTTAGCCTTTCCCTTATCTTGGATAGGTTGTGCAACTCATGTTTTACCTGCAACCACCAGATTTGCTTCTATCTCTAATGCATCTATTTGGATCTAATCAAGGGTTGGGGATCTCCTCTCCCTCAATGTGAATCCAAAATTTGACTTAAAAGCCTCTACAAAAGTTATTTTTGCACCAATAAGAGGCGGTTTAATCTCCACTGGAAGACTATTATACAATTTATTAAATATTCTGACAAATTCAAGTACAATTTCATTGGATTTCTTCTTTATATCATTAAACTCTATGAGTGAATACCCATGGTTTCTTTTTTCTCCCCATCTCTAGCTGAAACAGGTGCTCCATCTCATCCCATGTTGTAATAGAGTTATTAGGGAGCCCTTTAAAACATTTTCTTGCTTCTCCATCCAAGGATTGGACAAAAAGTCTTAGAACAACATCCAGGTGTTCAACATTTAGGTTTTTTGAGAAATTACAAAATATTGATACAAGATTCTCTGTTGTTTGTTCATCCTCCCCTGTGAAACAAGGAAGAATCCTCAAGTTTTCTTGTGGCATTTGATTCAACTGTTGTGGTAATTGAATAGGTGCATACATATTCATAAAAAATGAAAGTAATGCCATATTTTCTCCTGAATTTACTGAACCTTGATTACCAAAAATGTGGAACCTAACTGAGGAGTAAATGGAGTTTGCAAAGATGATAATGTAGTTATAGGTTCAAGTTGAATAACTATAGTAGATACTGAAAAAGAAACAGACTCTAAAGACTATCCTGATAGTTGGGTTCTTGGAATGAATTGGATGTAGATGGTGGTTCTTGGTCAATAAAAGATGAATGTGAAAGATGTGATGAACTGCTGCATGGTGCAGACAGTGTAGGACTTGGTGTAAGTGGAGTTTTAGGCCTTCCAACCCTGTTGGAAACTATCCTCTCAAGATCTGACAGGGCTTGAACTTTTTTCTATGAGGTATCTGACCTTGTATGGGGTCTCTCTGGAGCCAGAGTTATTGATTTTGTTAAAAACAACCAAATATTTCCTCCTCACTAAACAACCAGAGGAAAATATTGAAAACTCAGGGAAAAGTGTTCTTGTCTTCTCTTCCTGACAATGGTGCCAATTAATGTTGTACCTTAAGAAACCAATTTCCTAGTTATGTAAAAATTGTACTTAAGACATTAATGTTTATAATTATTGTCACTTATTTGTCACTTATTTGTATGTTGTATTCTCAAGTGAAGGACCTGAAAGAATTGGTTTTAAACCCTCAATACTTAGGTTACATGAAAGTCTTAGAATTCCATTTCATTGCTGAATATAAATGATGAATGAAGAAATCTTGAAGAAGTCATAGACAATATGTTGTTTTACATAGAATCTACTATCTATGACACATGGAGAAGTTAAGGATAATATGTTGTCTTACACAGAAACTACTATCTGTGACTTAGAAGTATTGCAGAGGTGGGAACTTCAAGTATAAGAGCGCTCTTTTAAGGGATTTTAACTTCATTTACATAAGGAAATAAAGACCTACAACTTCATTACCATACTTAATGGAAGAAACATTTGATGACACATAACAGAGAAGTCACAAAATCATACCCAATAATGTGTGGAAAACTCCTGATTATTTCATTAATCAACAGTTGTATCAAGAATACAGTGGTCTAGTCTCGAGGTTCTCCATAGTTCGAACCCCCTTTTTTTCTATAATCTTCACTCTTTATACATCATAGGATAATTAATAATGACCCAAAACTGTCAAACTACCTAACTATCCTCTAACTGCTTTGAAGTAAAGATCATTACAAAATATTACATTTTAGAGTGAAAACACCTCATTCATTTTAAGAAAACAAGATAATAAGAAGCAATAGAAATTAGAGAATGATGGGAGATTGTTGCTCGTTGTTAGAATCTATAGCTTGAGCCTATCGTTATATTGATGTATCTTTGTGTTGCTTTACCATCCATTAATGGAGTATGAATGATTGAGGAAGAAATTAATTGATTAGTCATGGTGTCTAGTGGGTGACGTGGGCAATTAACAGATGAAAGCAGTGGAATATGTGGAATGAGTGACGTGGGGCGGAAAGCTTTGGGAGCTCATGTGGGGGTAACGAATGTACGGGAGCTTCAACAAGGTTGAACCCCGCAATAATTTTAGTCCGCACATTGCGGTCAACCTTGCTAACATGACGGTCAACTGCGGTGGTTGAGCTTTAATTAATGTTTGTTCTCATTACTTCCCCACAACACACCTCAATGTACTTATCAAGCTATCGCTTGATCGCGCCTCTTGAACCTGCATGACCTTTAGACAATGGCAAACCTTCAGAACTCAAAATAATTAACACTCTGGTTCAGAAACCTATCGCGTCCACCTTTTCAACGCCCCTTTGACTCCCATACGAACCCGATAGGAAATAAAAACTACCAGTTAGTGATTTATCGAGTCCGATTTTAAAAATAGAACATGATTACTTTCTGACCTGATATCTGTTGGATCCCATCTCTTTCAATGGATGACTGAGATTGGCTTAGAATTTAGCGAATTAAACTTTATTTGATACACCATCGCGTCCGATCTCTGAAATAAACCCCATTCTAGTTAACTACGCGATTGTCGTTGGATCTGTGGCTTGTTGATCAGATGACCCAAATCTTCTCACGGGTTTATGACTTTCAAAAGCCATTAATAATATAAAATCAACCATTTCTTTCAAATCTTTGCATTTCTTTTTATTCCCGTTATAACGTAATATTTGTTTTTTATTTCATATTTTTGATAAAACTAAAAATAAAACTTAAATAACAATGGATGCTACAACATGGCAAATTGACGTTAATGTTATCCATGAACCTAATCAGGAATTTAGGTTTCAAGGGGAAAGAGTCAAGAGCTTTATTTTCAAATTTCTCCATAAAGAGGTTAGCTACTATGGGGGATAGTGGAGATCCCATAGATACCCCAGTAGTTTGTTCAAAGAATTCACCTTAGAGGGTGAAGAAACTGGGCCTAAGATATATTTCAGCAAGTTTAGCAGTTTGGGGATCTGTGACATCTTTTATGACTTGAACAAATTCTTCTAAAGGGATCTTAGTGAATAGTTGGTGTTATCACTAAAAAATTGATCACCTAGCCTAATTTACTAGATGAATGTAAGTACACCATGTAAAGCTAATTTTACCATAGTAAAATTCCTTTCACTGTGAGAAATTACTTAATAAACCACTTTTATTAAGTAATTTATAGTTAAACCCATGAAGAATAATTAAATAAATCACCCTTTATTTGATTTTCTTCTAGGAATAATTAATTAAAGCATTATTCAATTATTATTCCTTGTCATATTTGACCTAATCATGAAAAATAAACAGACAAATCATTAATTATATTATTTTTCTCTAACAATAATTAATTAATCCTATTTTTAAATTAGTATTGCTTAATTAATTTTTTCAGATGATAAATAAATAATTTATTTATTTATTATTTCTAAATAAAAGTTTAAACACTTTTTCCCGCCTAAACATCTATAATAAAAGATTCCAGGTGGTTATCCCAAGAATGAGATCAATAAAATTTTATTGTTGCTCATTATTCGAGGATAACTCAATATTTTGTTATAAATAGAAGGGTTTTTCATTCATTATTCACTTTTCATTATTTTCATTATTGCACTCAATGTTGTAACTCTGATTATTTTCATTGTCGCACACCATTATTTGTTGGGTTTGCACCATATAAAGGAGAGAGACTCTACACAAGCTAAAGATGTTTGAGGATAGCCAAGAACCCATCCCATAGAAGGCGGCTCATAACATTTATTTGTTCCCTTTTATCGTAGGGAAAACCCAAAAGCCCCCATTATTTCAAATGACGGGGACCCTTTACATTAATTTTTGTCTAAACACCTTTTTATGGTTTTCATTAAGTTAATTTTCCTAAAATTTTTCCATTTTAACTTTCACTATATTTCTATTTTGATTATTTCATTGAATCCTACTTTTCACAAGCTTTCCATCGATACTTATTTTGCCTAATTTGGTTAACCGGTTTGTAAAAGGCTCTACTTTAAAGATTGATCATTTTCTCGCCTCGACTAATAATGTAAATAAATGTATAATATTTCAATTTTTCATAGTTGATAAATTTCAATAGTCATTCATTGTAAATATTAACTCCTTATTAATTTTTACTAATATTTTTCATTTTTGACCATTAATCCTACTAAATGACAAAACCAACTTGTAAAACATTTGAAAAACACATCTTTCAAAATCTCAGAAATTTATTCCAATTTCCTATTTTCAAAGAAATTACCAATTCCAAAACTCTCAAAATATCAAAGTGGTTGTCATTTAGAATTGGACAATTTCACTCTAAGTGGTCCACACTTTGCTTCATTTTTAACTTAACCACCTGGACCCCAACTAAAATATATATAAATTCATAAAATTGATTGGGTCCATCGCATGGAAAGTTTTCAAAATATATGTTTCATAAACCCCTGGTCAAAACTTTCATGCGATGTATGTGATACTCTCACTTTCATTCTTTTAACAATTCTCTTAATTCATTTGAATATGTTTTGAATGAATAAGTAGTGTAATATATCTATCTATCTATATATTATATATATATAGATAGATATATATATATATATAGATAGAGAGAGAGAGAGACTTTTTAAATATAATATTAATTATAATTTATGTTTATTGATTAATATTAATATTAATTTTAAATTATTAATATTAATATATTACTAATTTATTTAAATTAAAATTATTTGTATATTTTATTTAATTAGATTAATATTAATTATTAGATAATTAAAATCTAATTTAGGTTTATAGAATTTAATTAAAAGGTTATGTTTTTTAGCCGAGCAAGAGAAATTCTAGAATTCTGGTAATGTTTTACTCATGAGCTTCGGAGGTTCATAGATTGAGTTTTACTTGGCCAAATGAGACCAAGAACTACTCATTGGAAATATAAAATCATGGACAACATTTCTAAGGAAGTTTCATTAACAGATTTGATCATTTAATGGGCCTAAAATTAAGTAGAATATCAAGCTCTGAATTTTTAAACAAAATTTATTTTCTTAGTTTTATTTTCTACATTCTCATTTGCCCAAGCCTCTTTGTGAGTGTAGATTCATTCGTCAATAATATTCTTGGCCAGATTAAATCATTACAAGCATCAATAGAAAACTAAGATTTCCTTTTCAATTATTTATTTAATTGAATTTGATTGGATTTGTTTTAATTCCAGATTTAACATTTTGATTTTATTTTTTCATTTTAATTATGTTTTGATTTGTTTTTTAGTTAAAGAATTGAAGACGTGAGGAGGAAAATATCTCAACCAATGGGAATACTCCAACATTTGAAGAATGTAATTTTGAGAAAATAAAAATTGATTGAGAAGATTTCTTTTTTAACAAACTTTCCTACTTTGTAAATATATAAATAACAGACTGCAGAATGGAATAAGGGTTGCTCTCCTCTGCAATTTTGGAGTTATAAAAGCACTTCTCCAATAGGAATTTAGAATTTTATGTGGGAGGAGACAAAATCTCAAATATGGGGACTATTGAGTATTTTTCTTTTGCAATTCTGAATTATGTATGGAGAACAAAGCTAGCACTTCTGCAGTTCTTGTTTTAACAGAAGAAGTTCAAGTATTGTAAAAGAATGTTGGAGACCAGAGCCAAAGAAACTAATTCAATAAATTGGTAGCTATAATACTATTATTTTAAATGTTGGTTTCATTTTATGATGATAGGAATGTGTCAATTTATTCATAGTTGTACACTTTTTTCAATATGGGCAATTTGCCTTAATACTATGTTATTATTTATGTATGCTCTTATTGATTGAATTCTGATTTATGAGTAACTATTTACTCAGAAGTCTGTCTTATAAAACTAATTTACTAAATAGTGATATGTTATGAACTATTTCAGTATATTATTGTTTAATTATTGGAATTACTGATTTGACAATCAATATCATTTTGTGAACTTCTTCCTAAATGTTGTTGGTTTATTATTTCAGTTAAAAGTCACTGAATAGAATATGTTTTGGTATAAATAACGTCAAGTTAATTGAACTACGTTAGCTTGATATTAATTATAAGCCTGACATATTTAAATCCCAATCATTTAAATATCTCGCTCTTAGTTCGGTTAGATCTATATCTGCCTAATTGAGATAGGATTAGGATTTAGTTCTTCTTGCTTGAATTATAGAATAAGTTTGCATCTAGATTAATTTCTACATTTCTTTATGTCCTCTTCCCAAAGAGGAAAATTTCAATTGTGGCTTGGCTCAACCCCAAATCAGTTTAAGCATCATTTTCTTTCCTAATGAGCAAGAAGTTTGATCTGATGTCTCTTCTCTATGTTGAAAATAATACTGAGAGGGGGGGTGAATCAGTATTATCTAGTTCTTTTAACAAATCTTCCTTATTTACACTTTGAGTTATTTTTGCATATCAGTACCATAAAATAATAAGCAAGAAAATAGACAGTCACATCAAAGAACACCAGATATAAGGTGGAAACCCAATGTGGGTGAAAACCACCTGCTGCAATATGTCTCTATCTTCTTTCAAAATAGAAACTCCTTTTACAATGGTCTTGTACTGGTGCAGTCCTTTACCAGTACGCAGGCTGCAACCTGCAGAGAGCTACAACTCTCTCTCGTTTTCCAGTCTCTCCTGGAAGGTAGCTACAACCCCCTACTTCTTTTCTTTCAAGGACCACTTTTCATAAATTTTCAAACTGGATCCATAAATATCAAATGATCATCAAGTACCAGTAAGTCACCAGATAACCAGATCCACAATAACAG
>APFE030030354.1:0-22962 GCA_000404065.3 Pinus taeda | reverse complement strand
ACAACACAACATACTATGTCTCGGTGCGAATTGAGAAATGTGAACATGCAGCTCCAGCCGAACGCCCTGCTCCAGTGGAACGAAGGTCTCCGTCTCCAATCCTATGTCAAAGAGCTGAGCCTGCGGAAGCCTCGGGTGCGGTGGCGGTGGCAGGACCAAGTGAGCCGGTGAAAGATGATGCACCCTACACGGACTCAAGTGCATCGGATCAGTACGGTTGCAGGGTGGTGGAAGAGCAGCCCTCCACTTCTATGGACACTTGAGAAGATCTCCAGAGAGCAAGGGTGGTGGTACTGGTCTCCCCATGAAGTTTATCTGATATGTCTTGTTATCTGTTTTGTCAGAGAAGCTCTTTTTGCTAAGTTGAAGCTGAACTCAACTCTTTTGAGTTGAACGCGACTTCCATGCGCGACTGTGTATGCTGTTTTATTTTCATATGCTAAATTGTTGGGTCAATGTCGATGTCTGTAAGCAAGATAGGGGTCATTGAGTTAGTCTGGTTTTTTGGCAGTCTGTGGGTTCTCCAGTTTTGGTCTAGGACAAATGTTGGTCTTCTGGTTATCAAGGTCAAGTGTCCAGTTGTGTTAAATCCATCTCAGCATGGTGATTTTTGAGGCAAGCCTCGTTGTAATCGTTTTGTTACATTTTGTATAATAATAGAAGTAGCCTAATTTACAAAAAAAAAAAAATACAAATACATGGTAATGTTAAATGTAATATTCTTATGGATTATATGCATATTATGAATAAGAAATAAAAATGATCAACACTAAACAATATTTCCTTTTTTTAAGACTTTTATAATGTTTTAAATGACAATGTAAAGTTTTAGACACAATGTTATAGTCAAAAATTTTATTGGACACCATTATAAAAGAGGAATTGTTCAATGTCCCCATATAATAAATTCCCATCACAACTTATATTTATATTTCCAGTATATCATAATTATGCTTGACCATAGGAGTCATGTTGTTGATCTCATTAGAGGAGAAGAAATAGTCCTAAACCTTGATACTTTTGTTGGAACACGCTAATTTTATCAAAACACTATAAAGGGCATGAAAAGACTACTCGCTTTATAGGCCTCTAGGAACACAAATATAACATGCATGCATACCCTGCTTATTATGTAGGCTAAATCATGCCCGTCGCTTTAGTTTATGGTATTGTTGCCCTGCACCAAAAGATATTTGTTAACCAATATTGGGGACCCATATAGGTCCAAAACTCAATTAACCTACCTAATGTGCTTGTGGGAAGTGGCATTAAGCTAAAGAGTATAGGGGAAGTCCCCTCGACTCAGCCTCAGGATTCCTCGGTGACAAGTGGCAGATCAATTGATTCCCATGATAAGAAAAAGATGGTAAGCCCATTAAGCTAGCATGAACAATTATCATCCCACAAAATAAAGCTTTTTTTGACCAAAACTATGGCCATGCCAAGGTTCCAAACTTGGCTTACTTACCTGCCATTCTTGTGGGAGGTTACATTAGGCTCAAGAATATAGTGACAGCCCCTTTGAATGAGCCTAAGGCCTCCTTAATGAAAGGTGGTAGGTTTATCCTAATATATATCTATATATGTATATGTATTATATATATATATATATATATATATATATAATAATATAATTATATATATATATATATTATATATATATTATTATATATATATATATTAATATATATATATATATATGCTAACTAATTCCTACACAACAAGTTATAATCGGTGAGGATAATTATCATTGGATGAGGATGCCCTATTCAATTCTTACATTAACCACCCTTATGATGGTGACTATCACTAAATGTAGGTGGTAGGTGACTATCATTGTATGTAGATGGTAGTCAATTTTTTCACTTTTCACTATTTATGAAGGATAGAATCAATGGATATGGTTACTTATACTCAATTCCTATGTCAACTATCATTACTATGTGGGTTCATCATCTAGTGAAGTTGGTAGTCAATTCTTTGGTTTTGTAATTTTAATGAGGATGAAAACTCAATAAGGGTAGTAGTCAATTCCTACAATAACTACCATCACTGTGTGGGGTCATCATTTAGTGAGGTTGGTAGTCAATTCTTGTGTTTTGTATGTATAATGAGGATGACAACTCAATGAGGGTGGTAGTCAATTCCTACAATAACTATCATTAATGAGAGTGACTATTACAAGATGAGATCGTTATTCAATTCCCAAGTTAATTAACTTTCATGAGGGCGATTTTCTTTTGAATGAGCATATTAGTCAATATCTTGCATTAATTTTAATGTTTTTCTCTCTTTGAATAAACACACAAAGAACTATATTTCCATAAAGAAAATATACAGGTCTACTTTTGGTAATCTAAGAATATGGTATACAATTGTCAACATTAAACCTAAATAGATAATTACAACTACGATGTACATCGCCACTTCTCTAGAGATGGATATCTTTCTTATTTTTTTGTTTTTCCCTTAAGTTATTCTAACTATAAAATGACCAATTACTATTTTATTGATTGTGACATGTCTATTGTTATTAAATTCTTCACTACATATCATGTTTCATCTTTCACTAAGTATTATTAATGGGATGATTGTAACTTAAATAAAGATAAAAGAAATATTAAAATCTTATTAATGGGATGATCATAATTTAAATTAAGATAAAAATATATTAAAATCTTAAATACAATTTTTAAAATAATTAGCATGATAAAAATGACCTTTTAAATAGTAATTCTTTTCTTAATTAATTAAACAATTTTTTTTTGAAATTAACAATTTTCTATACTAATTATTAAAACAACAATATTTTTTATAATTATAATAAACTATTCATTAAAACTAGTTATTATTATTATTTTTTTTTAAATGATTCATTACATGAATGGAGGCATTGGGTACCTTTTATCAGACTGAAAATGTGGCCCCTTTAATTGTAAAAACCTTTTTCACATGTTTTTTTAACAATAACAATCCTTTTTCCTCGGTTACTTTGGAAGACATTTTTCTTCAAACTCATCTAACTTATTCTCAAAAGCCACATGTATCTACGGAGTTAACCTTCAATTACAAATGTATTAAAGGATATATATACTTAAATAAATGGTGGTTTTGTCTTCCTTATGTTTGGTTACAAGGGACGACTACTTCTGTCGTGAGAGAAGCAGGCAAAGACTCCAAAGACATTGAAGGATGGTGACAAATTGAAACCTTCTGTTATAGGGAAGAATAAGACATCATTAAGGAAAACTAAGGATGAAAAGGATGATATTTCCATTGCACTGATGGCGCTGGGATGGTCTAATGCAGATTCGTAGGATGCAGACAGAAAGAAAAGCAAGATGAATTTGGAGGGTGAACTGTCAACTCTTCTTGGTGAATCTCAGAAAATAAAAACATAGGGACTGGATATGTTATTGTGTTGAGCAGATGTAGTAGGTGCTTTCACATAAAAGGAGGGTCCTTGAATTAAAGCATGAAGGAAAGCTTGTTGAATCAAAAGAGGAATTGAAAAAATATAAAATCTAAGAAGAGCAATAGGAAGAGAAAGAGATGACTGATCAGGGGGGTGAATCAGATGATGAGCTTGCTGCACTGATCTGTGGCTTGGATAATGAGCCAAAAGTATAATCATATTCCTTGGGAGGCCTAGGCATGAATCTTGCAGATGATTTTTCTTTTTATGTAAACCATTTGGCAGCCATGGGAGATGAATACGATGATAATATGGGTGTTGATGTGATAGATGACGACATTGATGATCCAAAATTAGCCACAACCTTGACATCTATTGGGTGAACAGATGAAACTTCTGAAAAATAATTGTCTGTGGATGGTGCTGGTGTAAATATTGAATATGGTTCTAGATATTCAATTCAACCTCCTATAGGTGAAACTTCTTGTACTTACCATGATAGAGTGGCTCTACAGCAAGATGTCTTATCGCTTAAGAGAGAAGCTCTTGCTCTAAAATGTGTCGGTAATGTTACTGAGGCAATCAAACAACTGTGGCAAGCCAAGTTGCTAGAGAAGGAGCTTCAAGATAAACAATCACAACATCAGGAACATGGTGATGAGGCTTCTAATCCAGTTGAGACTAGAAAACCAAGCTCCCAAAACATGGCAAAAAACTTGTAATTACCAAGGCAAGATGTAAAATTTATGAAGTTGGATGATAAATATGATGAATTGATTGAAGTGATCGATGAAGATATGGGAGACCTTAAACTAGACAGGGCACTAAAAGATCTTGGTTGGTAGGAAAATGATCAATTGAAAGTGCTTACAAATAATTCTGAAGGTGAAAACATTCATCATGCAGAGTCTGCTAATAATGTTTCAACAACAACTCCATTAACTTCAAAAGCCAAATCAACATTGCAAAAGGAGTTGTTAGGCCTTAAATGAAAGGCTCTTGCTCTCAAACGAGAAGGGAGAATTGATGAAGCAGATGCAAAGTTAAGCAAAGGAAAACTATTAGAGAAACAATTGTAAGTGATAGAAAAGTCAAAGAAAACTCGAAAGGTTTATTCAAATTTTTTGTAAGAGAATTTCTAAAGAAAATGATAAAGGCAGAGGTAGTGATTTAGGGGGATTACTAGTTAAGGTGGAGGAAGATATTGAATGAGTAGTGGCATGAGGTATGTGGAAGCATTGAGACATATAATTGGAAAATTGGGTTCATGGTGTTGAGGAGGCCTTTAATCCAACAGACAATAAAAAACCAAAGTCTGGTAACATGGAAAAAAAATTACAATTACCAGGGCAAGATGTAAGATTTTTGAGGTTATATGATAAATATAATGAATTGATTGAAGTAACCGAAGAAGTTATGAGAGACGTTGAACTTGCCAAGGTACTAAAAGATTTCGTTTGGCAATAAGATGATCAACCGAGAGTGCTTACAAAAAATTATGAATGTGAAAATTCTCATCCTGCCAGACTGGCAAGAATGTTTCAGTGGCAACTCCATTATATTCCAAAATCAAAAGTAAAGAAGAGTTGTAGAAGGAGTTGTTTGGGCTTAAAATAAAGTCTCTTGCTATGAGATGAGAAGGATGAATTGATGAGGAAAATTCAGTGATTAGTAAGCGGAACCTATTAGAACAGTCATTAGAAGAGATAGAAACCTCACGGAATACTCAAATCATGTACTCAAATACTATGTAAGATGTTTCTAAACTAAACCATAAAGGAAAAAGTAGTGATTTAGGCACATTATCAGTTAAAATGGTAGAAGATACTGAAAAAGTGGGAGAACAAGATATGCAGGATCCTTCCATGCTCTCAACATTGAGGAGCATGGCTAACTTGCCTTGATGAAAAAAATGAAGTGGAAAGAGAAGACTCATTAACTGTTCATGCCACTGAACTTTTTCAAAGGTTGCATGGTGTTGCTTTCCTATGTTGAGAAGCACTATCCATCTGTGATGAACAACTTGAAGTATTTAAACATACCCCATCCTCAAAAATTTATCTAGACTATTCTGTGAATCTAGAGTTATGAGAGCACAACTCCTTTCTATGATCGAGAAAAATGAAGTTGAGTTGTGCACAGATATAAGAACCAGAGCCAAGGAAAGACAACGCTACATAGATAACGATGGAAATTCTCACAATATCTTTACAATCGATGTGGAGGTCCTTGTATTTTCAGATTGCAGGAGCAATTGATTTCAAAAGGCTTCTCGAATTCATAATTATAGGAATTTATATATCTTCATCCTGGGAAGATGAAAGTATGTGTAAAAATCTCAAACGCCACATGGTGCATGAGCTATTCAGGTCCCAGAGATCATCAAAAAGAATATTTCCTTGGTCCTCAGATCAGCTAAATAAAACCCCCAGCAGGAGTACAATCATAAGTGACACCTCCAGTATCTTCTCCAAGGTCTCCACTAGCAGTGTCAGTTTGTTCGCCAGTGTCAGGGATTCCCTCCCGTGAAACCCCAATATTTATAGATACAAGGAACTCGTAGATGCCATAACCCAATTCACCTTCGGTAGAATTGGGAAATCGTCTTTCTGGAAGTGTGTTCTCAGGGGGGGAATAGTGGTCGCTAGCGTGAGAAGCTAACAGAGAAAAATTAGGGATTTCAGTGGAGGGCTCAGATAAATCTGCAATCCCCACCATGTCAGCATAGTGAAGCTCTTAGGAGGCTATTGTGAGGGGGATCACTTATATATCGTATACAAATACATCTAGGAATCGAGTCTCGGGGACTACCTACGGGGAAGCAAGGTGCCCGGATTCATCATCCTAAGCACCTAGATTTTGTGAATGTAGATTGTCATAGACGTGGTGCAAGGTTGGAATACATGCACCATGATAGAAAATTGGATTACATCAACAATTACATAAATTCCAACAAAATTCTTATAACAGAACCCAGCTACAGAGCCCAGATCTTCCATTTAGGGGCTTGTTATCTTGCTGGAGAATATGATTCCGACGACGTTCTTGAATGGGGTTTGAACTTAGAGATCCATGCCACAGGCTTGCATAAACGATCAAGGAAGATGAAGATCACTGGAACGCATAGCTACATGGTACCGAAATATGTCGTTGGGGGTGACCTCTCACATAAAATAGACTTTTTTCCTTTGGCATGGTGTTGCTAGAGTTTCTTTCCCACATTGATAAAAAATGGAAATTCGCCCAAATTTCTCTAAAACTTGCCCAAACATGTCAAGATATATTTGGTTTGAAGGGTGAAGATAAAGCTCTTAGATTGGGTGGGGAAAACAATGTTTTTCCACCCAACCTCACAAAGAAAACACCTTTCGGTGTAAAAATGGTTCATTCTTTGAAAAATGTTTGACAAGTAATGGATCCATTGTAAAAGTTTCTAAAGGTTAGAATGGTAACATTGCCATTTTATTTAATTCAAATAAATTTTGTATTCTACACATTAATTAAATAAATTTTGTATTCTACACATATTTTAGGGAGCTAGATGTTTAGTGCATTGACAAACGCTCTCCAACTAGTATGGAAGAGATTTGCAATGAAATATATTTTATGTCATGTTATCTAAACATTTTGACTAAATTAAATTACATACAAATAAAATTTAATAATTATAATTATGAATTAGTGAAATTAATAATAATAATAATAATTATTATTATTATTATTTATTATAATATTATCAGGCTAAATCGGCCTAGATCCATCTTATTCTCAAAATCTTCAAGCCACCGAAAGGGATCAAATCTCTTTGAAGTGAAAATATTTTTAGAGTGAAAAAAGATATTTGATCCGCCTCTAATGCTGGTAGATTTAGAGTTAAGATGGGTCTACTAATGGTTTTATAATAAATATGTCTTCTATAAATGGATAATGGTTTAAAAGAAAGTATTTTACCATATCTTTTTAAATAATTTTTTAATTTTTTTATTTTTTTATAAATAAAAAATAATTAATAAAATAAAAGTGAGTAAAAATTTATTAGAGGTTGATGAGTTTTGTAAATTAAAAATTGAAAATTTATTATTATTTTAAAAATGATTAACATGTTTTGATCCAGGTGGATATTTGTGGCCACCCGCCTATTCCACTTGGACCCTCACCATTGTTTGTTTTAATTTTTCAGTTTCCTTAATTGTAGCATGGTTTACTATTTTTAGCTATTTTTCAGGTCCCAAACATTCGGAGCCATTATGAGGTCCTAAGCGACATTTTTGGGAAAACTTGCCCAACAATTTCCAATGCAATCATGTTATTTGTCATATTCCTCAGAGAGATATTTCCAACGAGGTATCATACGCCTCAAACGAAGATAATATGACCAAGTTACGACCCTCGGAAGTTCGCTGCCCAACTAACCCCAACAGGGTCCATAAACTCTTAGTGTTACATCTCCTCAGGTTAGGGTTTTGGTTTTTGGGGTTTTTTCTTATTGTTCAATAATAAAAAGGCCCTTAAGCCTCATCGTAACTCATTTCAGAGGCATGTAGTTGCCATATATTTTCTCATAGATAAGCTACCATTGCCCGAGCAAGTCTTATTTCCATTTTATTTGTAAGCATATTTGAATATTTGATATTAATGAAATGAGGTGTTATTTATGTTGCATCTCTGTATTTATGGTTATATTTGTAACTTTTTACGTTCTTGTTTAAATTTGGATCAGTGGTATCATAGTGGTATGCTCTTTCTCTGTTTTTTTTTGCATGTCCCCAATGAGGTCAAGATATAAGGAGGTAGGACTTGAACTGATCAAACATTTCCAATACCAGCCTCGCAAATCCCAATGGCCTACCATGGTAGATGAAAAGAAAGATGAGGGGGCAGGAGATCCTATCAAAATATTTCTCAAAGAAGCCCTTGAGAGACAAAGGAATGCAATGATGGAAAACTTTGCCCAGATGCTTCTATGGCTACTGAGGGGCAACACATCTACTTCCAGTAGCTACTCTGGAAATGCCACACCTTTTAAGGTACAAGTTAACTTTGAAATTCTGATATTTGAGTGTCAGATAGATGAAAATGTTGGTATTATGATTCTGGTTTGGTACTATGGCACAGGTATTGTACTTGATGGCAACCTATTCTAGTGGTAGATCTCAGTTCAGGCTTTGAGAATGAAAGAAAAGGCATATACGCAAGTTCACCTAGAGTAAGGCGCGTATACACGCGGGTTAGGCGTATCAAAGGCGCGTATATGTTGGGGAACTTGTTTTTGGACCATGGTAGTTAATCCTTGGGATTTGAACCTATGGTTTTGGACCATGGCGACTCGTCAGATGTGTTGATCCCTAGTTTTGGGTTCATCGTAATAAAATGTTATGGTTTTGGATCGTGGTATTGTGGAAGGCCTAAGAATATAAAAGAGGAAGGAGATCTTTTGGCAAATGATCATCTGAATTATCATTGAATATCTGAAAAAGTGGTAGATCTGAATGCTTGTAATTGGGTTATGGTGCAGATCTGGATCTGAATAAAGGAGGAGCCTTAGCGCAAAGAAGAAGCATAAGTTCTATTGATGGGTCATAATCTTTAAGCTTGAATGATAGTATCTTTATATGATTTTGGTTTGTTATATGTGGTGCTTGCTTGATCTATAACACTGATAATCTGGGTTAATTAGTGTTTTTGAATATCTGAAAGAGCGAATTATCCTTTATAGATCTATACGCAGGTTTAGTGAAGTGAAGGCGTGTATACACGCTGGTTCAGTGAATTTAAACAGCGTATACGCAGGTTGTTCCAAACACAGAAGTGTATGCATGCATGTTGCAGGTTATTGAAATAGCTTATGTACTTTAAGTTGTGATCTAGCTGCTTCTGTTTATTGCTGCTGTGTTCTGGGTTCAGTGTTTGGTGTGTGGTTTCTGGCACTATGTTTTGGGTACAACTGTCAGAGAAGTATCTACTTGATTCAGATCTAATTGGTGGAAAGGAGATTGGTTGATTCTTGATGATTGATTGATGTTTATGGATCTAGCCTGAAAGTTTATGAAACGTGGTCCCTAGAAGAAAGAGAAGGTTGTAGCCTTCTGTAGGCTAGCACCTACGTACTAGTATCTTGGCTAGTGCAAGAGCTAAAGGGGGTTGTAGCTCCCTTCCAGGTGTAGCTGGAGAACGAGAGAGGGTTGTAGCTCTCTGCAGGTTACAGCCTGCGTACTGGTAAAGGACTGCACCAGTGCATTGTAAAAGAAGTTTCTAATTTAAAAGAAGATAGAGACGAATTGCAATAGGTGGTTTTCACCCACATTGGGTTTCCACCTTATATCTTGTGTTCTTGTGCGTGGTTGTCCTTCTGTTATGTTTTACTGTCTCCGGTTACTGGTTATTTGTTTCTGAGTCACAGATTAACAATCATCATCAGAAAGATAAAGTAAATTAAAAGCTTGCTTTGTATACATGGTTTTCCTTCTGCACAGTTGCGTATATACGCAGGTTTAGCTAACTGAAGTAGCGTATATCATCTGTTTTGGAAAAGGAATATTTGACTTCATAATACTGATTCACCCCCCCTCTCAGTATTATTTCCAACAATTGGTATCAGAGCAGGTCCTTCAGAAGAAGCTTGATTGCTTGAAGGAAGATATTTCATCATGAGCAACTACGAGAGGGAAGCATCAATCAGGCCACCGATTTTTGATGGGACAAACTTCGTATATTGGAAGGTAAGAGTTACTGCCTATCTTCAATCTCTTGGTACAGAAGTCTGGGATATCATAGATACAGGGTATACTTTTCCATCAACAACTCCTACAGATTTGGCTGAGAAGAAGAAATATGAAACAAATGCAAAGGCGGTCAATACTCTATTAGGATGCCTATCTCAATCAGAATTTGTCAAGGTAATGCAGTTTAAATCCACAAAAGAGATATGGGACAAGATAATTCTGAGCTATGAAGGAGATGACCAGGTAAAACGAGCAAAACTTCAAACCCTCAGGATTCAGTATGAAAATCTCAAGATGTATAATGATGAAAGTGTGGCTAGTTATTTTCTTCGTGTAGATGAGATTGTTAATTGTATGAAAAATTTGGGTGAAGAAATAAAAGAGGCTGTTGTGTTTGAAAAAGTTCTAAGGTCTTTGTCTTCTAGATTTGAATCTAAAGTTTCTGCTATAGAAGAAAAGGAGAATCTACAAAACCTTAAAATGTCACAGCTGCACAGAATTCTAACTGCTTATGAAATGAGCAAAGGAGGTCCATCAGATAGGAGAGTAGTTGCCTTCAAGGCTTCAGGCAAAGGAGAGTACTATGAGTCAGGACACGTGTCATAAGAAGAAGAAGAATCAAATTTTGTCAGAAATCTTCAACGGGGTACTAGAAGATTCAGAGGTAAGTTACCTTTCAAATGTTTTGCTTGTGGAAGAGTAGGTCACTATGCTGCCAAATGTCCTCACAAGGATAAGATTGAAAACAAAGATCAAAGAGGAGGGGAATAATGGGAATAATGGGGATAATGAAGAGGATAATGGAAGGATAATTAGGATATAGGAGATGGAGAATTGTTAGATATGATGTAGGAGAAGAGATAAGAGATGAGAGATGAGAGGATGAACAATTGTTGAATTTGAGGCAAAGCTAAGAGCTTCATTATGTTGTAATTATTTCTCTCATATGTTTTAGTGAAGAAAGTTATCCATGGAGTTATACATCCGTTATTTGTAATCTGATCTAAGTTATTTCTCAAGGCAGAACTGAGTCTTGGGCAATTGGGCCCACTACCTTGGATGCGGTGTTGCCTTGAACATCTACAGTAGTTTAGTTGTGCACTTGTTTCTTTGAATTTCAATCGTTGTTCTTTAAAGTAAATTTCCATTTTAATCAACTAATTTGTTAAGTTGTTGCATTTCCATAATTGTTATTTCCTGCAACTTCTAAATTTCATTTGATTTGTTGCTCTAGATTAACATTTGAATTTTGTTGAGTGCAATAGCTTAAATTTCCAACTCAAGAAGGTGTGATTTAATTTATCAATGATTCAATTTGTGTGATTAGCATAATTGTTTTTCCTGTCATTTACTTTCTTCTTTTTAATTTAGTATTGGTTTTCAAGTCTTACATTTTATTTCTTGTTAAATGAGCTTGATAGTATAGAACACAATAATATAGGAACAGTGTTAGCTATTAGTATTGTTATGCATATATTTTTTTGATTGCGTTGAAATAAAAAGATGTTCCTCGGGTTCATAATTAATGTCTAGGTGATTAGTTGTTTTATTTATTTATTAAGCAATTAATTTTACCCAACATTTTGGTGTCGTTGTTGGGGAGACAGTGAAATTTCACTACCACACTAATATCTGGTTGTAGATGCATACATGACTTCGTGAGAGTTGGATATTGAAGACGGAAGGTAAGAACCTATGTGTGAATCCTAGGGAACCAGTTATGGGTCTACCCTCAGTAGTCATACTTAGGTCATATAACATGCACTGATAGAAGTAGCAATTTTAGAGGTAGAATTTTGAAAGAAAATCTCATGGTTCCACTCAAATGGTGATGTAAGCACCACCCATTCCACTAACCAATTGACAGGAACATTTGAAGGAGGATCCCCAAAGTAGCACATGAAGAACATCTTCTATTATGGTAAGAAATGGCACACATTGCTACTTTTGAATTCCCTATCAAAGATCTACGAGGAGTGACACAAATACACATAATTCCCCCATTTTCTCTACCAAATTTTCATGGTTTCGTAAACGAAGACCCAAATACATTCTTATTTGAGTTTGAAGTATTTTGTAGAGGATATGATTATTGTACTAATGATCAAATATTGAAAGTGTTTCATCATACTCTAAAAGGAGCAACACTCTGATGGTTCATGAGCCTTGGTGGGAACTGCATTCAAACATAGGAAGACATGAAGAACGTATTCTTGAAAAAGTACCAAGACTATTGCAAGGCCGCTGAAGATATTTTCGTTATGATACAAGGGGAAGATGAAAGCTTGGAGGAATATGTGGAGCGATTTAAATACAACTTTCAAAAATCAAAGCATAAGTATTTGGAAAAAGAGATCTTAAAAACACTCCTTAAAGGAATCAAAGAAGAATTTTTAGAACTCTTAAATCTAACGAGAAAAGTGATGTTTTTCAGTTATCATATGATGATGTTTTTGAATTATGCATAAGGTATTCAAAAGGAATCTCCAGGGTTGGTAATAATTCTAGAGAAGTTTCTTCTTTCTATTCCAAATCTACTACAAGAACAGGAGACACAAGAGTTGAAATCGATGATTTATTTGAAAATTTTAAATTTGATTTTATTAGCCCTCTAAATTCATAATTTCATGTTTTCAAGGTTAAGAAAAATCAGACAAAATTTGATGAAGTGTTTTTCTCTCATTACCGAAAGGAGCATCCCATAGATAGTCACTCTTCCTTATCTAGGATGGAAGTAGCATATCAAAGGGATCATGAAGTTGCAACAAGGTCAAAACTATGGAATCCATGGCCTACATGTATCGTTCAAAACACTTCCTCTCCATTTTCTTACTTGCATAATCTATTATGGAGTACTCCTGTGTTAGGGCAGCCATGTTAATCTCATTATAACCTTCACCAATCTTGTCCACAAGCTTGGCATGGCTCATCTTATGATTACATGACTACTCTCCCTCATCTTGTAGAACAAACAAATCATCCATATTCTTTTCCAGTTTTTCAACAACATCTTGCTTGTCTATCAAAACCATCCACACAACCCAATCAACTACATCATCAAAATGCTCCATGCCCTACACAATTTCCTGCTCAACCCATTCCACACCCTCACCATAATAAACCAGTACAACATGCTTACAGCATTGAACTGCAAAATTTACCTACCCTTCCCACCCATTCTATCTCACATACACCATTACAGAAAACTTATATTGAGATTGACAATGTTTCAAATCCAAAAATTGTAGAAGTTATGGAAGAAAATGAAGTTTCTTCTAGTCTGCATCAACAAGTCATTTTAAAAACTCAAGAACTTCATGATATGATGGCTATGGGAAATCAAGAAAGTAAAGCATATACTGAATATTGGTTTCACTCCATCATTTGTTTGTAGCATCACTCCATACTTCAACATTTTTTTAACACCAGCTTTTCAAGGGAAGTTGGATTCTCATACCTTACTATTTATTAACATGCGTTTTCCAAATTTGGATATGTACATACTTGAGGCCTTATTTCAAAAATGGCTCCACCGGAAGTACTCTTATATTAAGCATATTTGTTTTTCAAAGGAGAGTATGTTAGTGTAGAAAATAAGTAAGGACATAAATAAATACATTTTTTAATGTAAAAATAGTTGTTTTTGTTGCAACATGTTGTGGAAATCAAAATCAACGATAAATGTTTTAATTTATTTGTGTATGTAGATGTATTATAATGAAAATTATAGTTATGCAAACACTGAATTCATTTTTATCACCAATTTGGAAAAATTTCTTGAAAATTATATTTTTTGGCTTGCGGGCTTGATGAAAGTTTTGAAAACACAGTAGGGACAGTCATGTTTTGAGGGACCAAAATGGAATATTTTTAAAAACTATTTCTATACTAACTATCCTCTTATGTCTACTTTCCAACCCAATTTGAATCACTCCATTTGGATTTGAAACAAATAAGTTATAACCAAAACATTGACAAGGTGTCTAGTAGGCAGCTCAGGAACAGAGTTGGGACAGTCAGTTTTTGGAGGCCTAAATGACTATATTTTTAAAATATGTTTCTATGGTATATTCCCCTATGAATATAATTTACAAATAAATTTGAATCACTCAATTTCTATATCATATGAGAAAGTTATGACCAAAATACTGACTATCTATCGTAAATTTGCACTTTTAAAACTTTGTTTTTCTAGTTGTTCACTTGCGTATTTGACCCATAAATTCTTCTTGTATTCAAAAAATTTTTCTATTTGAGATAATTAAATTAATGTAATCTCATTTCCAATTTGAATCAGCTCAATCTATCATCAAACAAAAAATGTATGCTTAAAATATCCATTGTTGGTATAAGTTGGGAAATCGAAAATGACTCTGTTATGCAGGTCGTTCTAAGTAAATTTGAAAGATAATCTCATGAAATTTTTAAAACCTATTTCTATTGTAGATATCCCTTTGAATTCGCTTTAATTTGTCTTTGGAATCACTCAAATCAGATGAAAAACAAATAAGTTATGATTAAAACACTGTAGATTAGCATATTGGTCACTACTCTCCCGCAAGTAATAAATTAATTTTACTTTGCTATTTTGTTGTGGATTTGTTTTACAGAGTAACTAATTGTTATTTTTTTGGCATACTTTTTGGATTAGGGGAGCCCGATCACCTCTCTTTCTCCATGATTTAATGTTTTATTGCAGGTAGACACTCATTTTTTGTCGGTCATAGGAGAATAAAAGAAGTCAATTTATGAACGAGCGATGCTTGAAAGAAATTTTAATGAAACAAGAGAATTTCATCCAATTCATTACCTAATGGATTCATAACAAAAGAAATGGAAAATTGATTTCCATTTGAAGATTCATGTCACTACTGACAAAACAGTTTTCCAAGAGATCATTTTTTTTCCATTGACAGATTGATGTTCCCTTAGGAAACAACATCATAGTTGTTGTAACTTAATTTATTTATTTATTTACCATTTTTAAATAAAGTGTTGTTTCTTTTCTGATTTCTCTTATGTTTTTGTGTTTCAGGTGTTGCTTCCTTCAAAGTTGTAGTTTCCACTCCATTGGTGATCGAACAACACTTATTTTTGTGTGTGTGTTGTTGTTAAATCAATTGAACAACACTTATTTTTTTGTGTGTGTGAGTTGCTATTCAATCTATTGAACAATTGTTGTTCAATCGATTAAACAATTGTTGTTCAATCAATTGAACAACACTTTGTGCGTTTTGTTGTTCAATCGATGGAATGATTGTTGTTCAATCAATTGAAAAACACTTTGTGCATTTTGTTGTTCAATCGATTGAATGATTGTTGTTCAATCAATTGAACATCAGTTTTTGTGTCTTTGTTGTTCAATCATTTGAACAATTATTGTTCAATCGATTGAACAACACTTTTGCATTTTTTATTTTTGTTGTTCAAACGATTGAACGATTGTTGTTCAAATGGTTGAACAACACTTTTGCGTTTTTGAATTTTGTTGTTCAAATGATTGAACGATTGTTGTTCAATCGATTGAACAACACTTTTGCATTTTTCACTTTTGTTGTTAAAACGATTGAATGATTGTTGTTCAATCAATTGAACAATACTTTTGCATGTTTCTCTTTTGTTGTTCAAACGATTGAACTATTGTTGTTCAAACGATTGAACTATTGTTGTTCAATCGATTGAACAATATTTTTGCATGTTTTTCTTTTGTTGTTCAAATGATTGAATGATTGTTGTTCAATCGATTGAACAACACATTTGCATTTTTTTATTTTTGTTGTTTAAACAATTGAACAATTGATGTTCAATCGATTGAACAACACTTTAAATTTGCATTTTTTACTTTTGTTATTCAAACGATTGAACGATTGTTGTTCAATCGATTGAACAACACTTTTTTGTTTTTAACTTTTGATGTTCAATCGATTGAACAACACTTTTAAGTTTTTTTACTTTTGTTGTTCAAACAATTGAACGATTATTGTTCAATCAATTGAACAACACTTTTGTGTTTCTTATTTTTGTTATTCAAACCATTGAATGATTTTTGTTCAATCAATTGAACAACACTTTTGTTTGTTTTTCTTTTGTTGTTCAAATGATTGAGCGATTGTTATTCAATCAATTGAACAACACTTTTGCATGTTTTTCTTTTCAATTTTGCTGTTCAAACAATTGAATGATTATTGTTCAATCGATTGAACAACACTTTTGCGTTTTTTGACTTTTTTTGTTCAAACGATTGAACGATTATTGTTCAATCGATTGAACAACACTTTTGCGTTTTTTACTTTTGTTGTTCAAACGATTGATCAATTGTTGTTCAATCAATTGAACAACACTTTTGCGTGTTTTTTTTTTTTATTTTGTTGTTCAATCGATTAAACAACACTTTTGCATTTTTTTTTTTTTTTTTTTTTTGTTCGAATGATTGAACGATTGATGTTCAATCGATTGAACAACACTTTTACATTTTTTTATGTTTGTTGTTCAAACAATAGAACGATTGTTGTTCAACCAATTGAACATCATTTTTTTTAATTTTTTTTTTTTTCAATCAATTGAACAACACTTTCAATCGATTGAACAACACTTTGTGCATTTTGTTATTCAATCAATTGAGCAACACTTTTTGTGTGTTTTTTGTTCAATCATTTGAACGATTGTTGTTCAATTGATTGAACAACACTTTTGTGTGTTTTCTTTTTTATTTTTCTGTTCAAACGATTGAACGCCACTTTTGCATTTTTTATTTTTGTTGTTCAAACGATTGAACGATTGTTGTTCAATCAATTGAACATCACTTTTGAGGTTGAGGTGGTTGTTGTTGTTGTTGTTGTTGGTTTTTTTTTTTTTTCAAATAATTGAATGATTATTGTTCAATCAATTGAACAACACTTTTGCGTTTTCGATTTTGTTGTTCAAACAATTGAACGATTGTTGTTCAATCAATTGAACATCACTTTTGAATTTTTAACTTTTGTTGTACAAATGATTGAACGATTGTTGTTCAATCAATTGAACAACACTTTTGTGTTTTTTACTTTTGTTGTTCAAACGATTGAACGATTGTTGTTCAATCGATTGAACAACATTTTTGCGTGTTTTTCTTTTCGATTTTGCTCTTCAATCGATTGAACGATTGTCATTTAGTTAATTGAACAACACTTTTTGAATGTATGTTGTTCAATTGATTGAACGATTGATGTTTAATCAATTGAAAAACCTTGATTTTGCTTTTTGTGTGTTTGTTGTTTAAATCGGTAGAATGAATAATTATGATTTGTTTTTATTGTTCCATCGTCTGTCATTCATTTTGTCATTTTTCTTTCTCTTTTATGTTTTGAATAAAAAAACCATGATTCTGGTTGGATTTGTGCCTAAAATAAAGACAAGCAATAATATTAATACCATTGTGACTTATAAAACCTTTTGATGATCATCTTTATTCCAAAGCTCACATGGTGCACCTATATAATGACTGGTTGAATATCTTTCCTTTGGACACATCATAAAATAATTTATTATTCTAATATCATGTTAGTTTATCTTTTACACTTTCAAATGAATAAATCCCTTTGATATGATGATATGGGGTAAAAGCATAACTTTCATTGGCATTTTGTTTACTTCTTATGTCATCCCTGACTCTTAAGGAGTAAGTGAGTCTCCCTCTTTTTACAATAAAAGCATTAAAATATGAAAATACGAAAATATAACAAGCATTGTCTTAAAGAGGATAGGGGGTCTCATCACGAGCCAGCTTACTATGATCATAAGGGTGTAACAGGTGACATTCCATTATGGCCACCACACCAAGGTAATGACCTTCCTGATAATTAAAATCGTCAGAAGGACAGGGGGCTTATCACGAGCCATCCTGATCTCTTTGTTATATCCTAGTGAATGGCACTATGATTATCTCATTACCATGCTAGCATAGTGGTCTCTTTATAGCAATAAAAAACAAAAAACCATGTAAATACTAAACGGAGGACTCTGGCTCATTTTTGGGGTTAAAAAGCAACCCTGTCGAGGCTATGAACGCTTGCTGGCAGCAATGGCTCTGCTTGTGGTATTGAAATATTATGTTACATTGTCAAATACTCTTTATCATGTTACCACCTATGGATTCGTTTCTAAAGGAAAATTTATCATTTGAACAGCATTGCTAATAGCCAACATGCATGGTAACCTATATCTTATATACATTATATCATTGTTGTCCAATCACTTTACCAACAGTGATTAATATTTATCGTCAGTCATGTGTTTTTCACTTTTCCACTTAAGGTGAATATCTATTTACATAATGATCTAATCTTTGATTTATTCTTTTATGGGAATTTAAAATCTTTTGACCTGTACTACTCTTATTTCTTTTGTCGTATTTACATCGCTTTCATTGATTGTCCTGCCACATTTATGAATCCCCAACGTCCTTTCCCTTTTTCCTATGTTTTATGGTCATGGACGCCCTTTTCTAATTGGAAGGCGGAAGGTATGCATTATGGGATAGCATGCTTAATACATACTAAACCTCGCCCTAACTTGCTGATTTGACAAAATATTATTATTGCATTAGCACAAAAGTTTTTCTGATGGAAATATTTGCATGTGGTTTATCTATTGCTATTCAAAACCAAAATTGTGGATTCAATAAAATTGCATGCAAAATAGTGAATTGTTTACAGGAGAACAACAAGTATGGGGGGCAACTCTATTTGCAACAATCCCACACTATTGCAACTAACAGAAGAGGCTCGAACAACTTGCGAACACAAACAATTGTTCAGACGTGATGTGCTTACATGGCTTCCACCTTTTGCATCACTTTCAGCATCAGCTCAGCCTACATCAACTTCAACAAATGCCAATCCATACATGTCATTCTACATTTTTTCGAAGGTAAAACTTGAGGTAAAATAGCATAAGTTTCTGACTTATTAAACGTTTAGGATAATTTTATGAAAATACATTGAGCATTATTTATCATCATTCATTCCACATCTTTACCACTTCCCATTTTTTAGAGACATAGAAGCTTTCAATTTGGGGGAGTGTTATTTTCATTCATTTATTTATTATGACCATGCCATCATCCATCAATCTCCTTATTCATTCTCAAAAACTCCATTATTCCATGTTGTTTTACACCAAGCATAGATTTCAACAATGATTATAGCACCCACCTCAATTTGTTTTCTAGTATTGCATTAGGGCATGCTATTTATCTAGTTGGGGGAGAAATTGCTACACGTGATGGATATTTTCTACTTTCTTTCTCATTTAAGGCATACAATTTCATTTTTATATAGTGAAGAAATTGATTTATGTATATCTTTAAAACTATGAACTGAATTCTTGTGATTTTTGGACAGCAAAGAGGTATCATTTAAATACACAAACCCAAAAAATTTGAAGTTAAATTAGTTTGTAAAATTTCAGAAATCATGCATTGTCACCTACAGCCATTTTGCATATATCTCATGATTTGTGCATCAAAACAATTTGATTTTTGGATTATAGAAGCATTAATCTAATAGAAATCTACTTGCAAAATTTCAACAAAATTTGGTTTGTAGTTTTTGAGAAAATGGTTAACGAAGTTTGTTGTTACTTATATCATATTTTGTTGCAACTTCATATACATATGGTTGAAAGTCAATGTGAAAATTGTTACGCCTTCATCAACATTGCTAAAATTGAATATTCATTATTTGAGGAAGAAGTTATTTGTTCCATCAATTTCATGACTTGGGATGAATATTTTTGTATTATGCCTTGGTTAATACAGACGCTTTGGGTTGCATGAAGACATGCAACATATTCAGTTTGGGGGTATGTTGGGCCACTAATTTTTCATTATTATTATTATCACCTTTTAATGTCTATTTCATCCATTTCTACCATTCTTTATCACGTCATTTATCACAATTTATCATATAATTCCATTTTATAATTATTTATGCTCTTATGGATAAATATTATTTTTTTCTCCTTTATTTTTAATAAATTGATGATTATTATGCATGATTTTACCAAGGATGGTTTATTAATGGATTTGTTGTAATATCACTCACGATTTTAGCCTCCAAGATATTTTCCAGATTGCAAATTTGATCTCCAGCTCATAATTAAATATTCTAACTGAAAAAATCGTTGGAATAAGAAGTGACAATTTTGCATTGAACCTTTCAGACAAATGAAGGAGAATCTAGAAATTTTGAAACATGGGTTTTGTCCAGAATGGATCGAATTAGTTTTGTCAATAGCAGTTTTCCAAAATTTGATATGTATTAATAGAAACCGAAGGTTCTTCGAAGATGATTTTCTTAGATTTGTTGTTGTGACCATTTTCCAAATTCTTCCTATTGCAATACCAAATTCGACTTGTTCCTGTTGAATGTTGATGGAAAGATCTTTCAGATATGATCTTGTTGATCAACTTGTTTTGTGCAATCCAAATTTGTAATGGAAATCAGTTTCTAATCAACTTTGTTGTAACCTCCCTTTGCTCTCTGTGTATTTAAATGAAAACATAAATCAAATAGGAGGGGAATAATGGGGATAATGAAGAGGATAATGGAAGGATAATTAAGAGATGGATAATTGTTAGATAGGATGTAGGAGAAGAGATAAGATATGAGAGATGAGAGGATGAACAATTGTTGAATTTAAGGCAAAACTAAGAGCTTCATTATGTTGTAATTATTTCTCTCATATGTTTTAATGAAGGAAGTTATCCATTGAGTTCTACATCCGTTATTTGTAATTTGATATGAGTTATTTCTCAAGGCGGGACTGAGTCTTGGGCAGTTGGGCCCACTACCTTGGACGAGGTGTTGCCTTAAACATCTAGAGTAGTTTAGTTGTGCGCTTGTTTCTTTGAATTTCAATCATTGTTTTTTAAAGTAAATTTCAATTTTAATCCAGTAATTTGTTAAGTTGTTGCATTTCCAGATTTGTTATTTCTTGCAACTTCTAGATTTCATTTGATTTGTTGCTCTAGATTAGCATTTGAATTATGTTGAGTGAAATAGCTTAAATTTCCAATTTAGCAAGGTGTGATTTAATTTAGCAATGATTCAAGTTGTGTGATTAGCATAATTGTTTTTCCTTTCATTTACTTTTTGCTTTTTAATTTAGTATTGGTTTTCAAGTCTTACATTTTATTTCTTGTTAAATGAGCTTGACAGTATACAACACAATCATATACAACCAGTGTTAGCTATTGGTATTGTTATGCATATTTTTCCAATTTCCTTGAAACAAAAATATGCTCCTCGGGTTGATAATTAATGTCTAGGTGATTAGTTGTTATATTTATTTATTTATTAAGCAATTAATTTTACCTAGCAATCAGCATTTTGCATAAGGAATAAGATAAACTAGGAGATTTTGGAATTGATGTTGTCTTGTCATAAGTGAATTCTATTTGCAGGTACTAATATCTTGACTAAGAGGATGATGCTCAAGGAGGAAGCCAAGGAGAGGCTACAAGATATCACTTGCAAAGAAGAAGCAACAAAGGGACCATCATGAAGAACCTGAAGGAATATTGAACCAAGATAAATAAATGGAAACTCATGCTAACTTGGAAGGTTCTGACACCCATATAAACCATTTGGAGGGTGAAGATAAATAACAATCAAAGATCCATCATGAAGAAGATACAAAGATGGAATCTAGGAGAAATACTTGGCTTGGACACATCACAATGAAGTTCCATGTCATCAATTCCAAGTCATGGCTTGTCTAAGTGTCATCACAAAGTCATATGTGTCAATCTATCTCGCCACATGATTTGTGGAATGTAATGATTATATTTCTAAAAATGAGAAAATTCAAAAGGTGTGGAATACCAAAGGTCCCACATTGAATGTAAAAAGTCACTTGAAAGTTCTAGAGTCATTAGAAGTTCAAAGGTCGCATAGGAATTTGAAAAGACAGTGATGAGGGAGGTAAAGAGTCACATGGGAGATGAGAGTCACCTCATTTGTTATAAATACACCCTTATAGCTCAAGATAAGGGACTTTTGACTTTGAAATTTTCACCTTCGCTTCTCTAGTTTCGCATAGGCGAGAAGATTTTTCTTTGGAGGAGAAAGTGGTGACTTAATGTTCCACTATTGGGGCTAGTATGGCAACACTGTAATTATATATTTTGGGACTTTCACTTAATATATGAAGCTCTTTGAGTTGTCTCACTTTCATGCATATGTCATGAATGATTGTAATACTATTCTTTCATTGTTTACGATGTATGTTTATGTTAACACGTACTAATGAAAATGAACTATTTTGTTTGGTTTTGTATGCATCTCATTGGATATGTGTTGTTACTACTTTATTCATCGTTGTGATATTGGTAACTAATTTGTAGGTTAATCAACGGTTCTTTCATGCTCTTGTGTATCTCTTTTAGGATAGTACTATTACTTTTCTTCTAGAGACTCACACTCTCTTTTCCCTTCCGTGAAAGTACCATATATGCATTGCAATTGTATGCCTCACAATCTCAACTTACTTGTGTGTTTCAATATATTATTTGCATAATATCTTATGGTTATAATTGTAGCCAAGGAAAATTCCTAAGAATAATGAAAATTGGTTATATTTCCCGTTGGGGCTCCTACTCCAAACGGTGTGAGGTCTAATTGGTGTTGAAAATAATACTGAGAGGGGGGGTGAATCAGTATTATCTAATTCTTTTATCAAATCTTCCTTATTTATACTTTGAATTATTTTTGCATACCAATACCATAAATAATGAGCATGAACAAGAAAAGCAGACAGTCACATCAAAGAACACCAGATATAAGG
>APFE030030348.1:102425-158591 GCA_000404065.3 Pinus taeda | reverse complement strand
TTAAGGAGAATTTGTCATGGAAAGGAACTGGAGGAAATCAGGAGGAAATCGGGAGAGATTTAGGGAGAAATTTGCAATGACTTTGGGTAGGCCCTTTGGGGAATTTTGGGAGCTCCCTTAAGCAGTTTTCCAATGGTGCGTACCAAAGAAAAGGCTGGGAAATGTGCTCTAATTTGTGGGTTTTCCAAAGGTTTGAATCTGTAATGTTCCTTTTTCTGATGTTCCTTATGGCATGGATAGGATGGACTTTCAGAGTTGGGGGCAGATAGGTCACAGGTACAGGTTGGCATCCTCAGTTGGCCCAGAGGCTTTTGGAGGGGTTTTGAGGAGTTTTTATGAGGTCCAATGGCATTCGTTTGGTGTATTCCATCATCCACACAGTTTGCCTTTCATTCCGTTGCATTCTGACAACTTCCAAAAAACAGAGTTATTAATGGGCCTAAATCAATTAATTACGCTTAAGGTGGCATTTCGGGAGGAATACTTGGCAGAACACCTTAGTGTAATAGCTCACTAGAATCGGAACGAGAAGATCTGCAGGACGGGAAAGTTAGACGTGATTTTCAGTGACCTGAGGAGGCATGGTGGCCAATTTACCCTTTTCCCACATTAACAAGAATATTTTAATCGAAATAAAAGGGGGAAAAGTGCTCCATGATTAAAATAATAATAAAATAGGAGGTTCTAGAGGAGTCCATCAGATTTATAAAAGAGGAGGAGAAGGCCATTAGAGGACATCTTGGATTTGATATTGCTTCTTGTATGAGAGGTTGAGAACCCGATTCTCTACTTCATTGGTAGCACCAGGACGGAAACCTCGGGTGATTCAGTGAGATTGGGCGAGTACCCATCTCCCCTTGGTGAATTCATCCAAAATTCACAGAAGAGCTCAGCAGTGCAGTTCAGTTCAGTTTGGAGGGCCAACATAGCAGTGCAACAGATTATCTTGGAGGCCAGCTTTTCATCTCAGCTATTTTGATTGTATGTGCATGTAACCCCAGTTTACCCATTATAATAAAAGTTGAGAAATTTTTTGTTCATTATGTTTATTGGGTTGTAGTGTTCTATTTGTTTTATTTTACATGGTAATCTTCTAATAATAAAATGTTGATTTTACGGTGAAATTTTGGGGTTGAATACATTTCTGCAAATTTAGAAAAATATTTCATTTGGGACATTACAATGGTATCAGAGCATTGGTCTTGGTTCAGCCTGTGGGTTTTTTAGTTTCCAATTGCAGTGATTATTGTTGGGGGGTTTTACCGAAAGAATTCAAAAACATGGTTCTAGCAATAGAAAGAAAATTTATTAAAGGGTTCAACAAATTTTCTTATTAAATGAGCAACAAATTCTTAGACAAATTATTGAAGGCATTCGACAAATTAGAGTATCTAAATTTATAATTTTGCAAGGGCAACTGATCAAATTTTTTTAATTTAAGTTGGCAACAAATTCCTTGATAAATTGTTGCAAGCATAATGAAAATTCAACAAATTGGTCGAATTCTTTAAAGTCCATGAGCGAATATCGATTAAAGGCCAAATTTATTTCGTACAAAATTGTGAGCTAGATCCGTAATTTTAGAGAGGAAAAACGCCAAGCCAGACTCCCTGTAGCTGCTTCATTGGAGGGCCACATGTATTGAGGGGACGACTTAGCGCTTTTTTAAAGCCGACTGGGAGTGATTAATAGCTGAGAGTCGAGTTAAATTTCCAGATTGAGTCTCACGCAAGGACTGCCCAGGGTAGAATTCATTGTTGACCGAATTATTCACCAATAGAGCCCACGTCAAACATTGTCAACACATAACCACATTTGTCTAAGACCGATCAGATCATGTTCTTTCACGTCGAGCTAGTCTCGGTTGGATGAAGCGACAGACAAGATCCACGTGATCATTATTTCCAGAGGGCACCGTCCACAATCATGTGAGTGCAACGTGGAATTGACATCCTTCAGCAGGGGGTCATCATTGAACTCAGGTTGATCGCAGCCAATTTTTACACCCTGTGAGAGATTAATCATTGTCGTGTCAAGCAAATGAGAGTTAGGATTCCTGGTGCTTGGTCGGGAGAAGTTGTTTCCGTCTCTCCATATTTGATCAGATTGTAATGGTGATTTCAGTGGGTGAATCTAAATCTCCCTGTGTGAATGTTGTGCGTGTATCAAAGTTACCTGAGTTATTTGTGGCAGCAGAATTATCGTTTGAATTGCATGTTGCTTGAGAAATGCACTCACGTGACTTGAATGGTCCACTAGGTTCAGCTTAGTGATAATCGGTGGTGGTTGCCATCGGGAGGGGAACGAATTTAACATGGTGGTCATTTAAGTGGAGAACCCACAAACGGACAACTGAGGGACCATTACAAGAAGAGACAAATCGTAACCCATCGCCATGGGTCTTGCATGAGGCCAGAAATAAACTACAAGTGACATCATGGCTTGTGGAGGGTTGGCACAAGGTGGGATCCACACACAGAGGGGCTACAACTGTTTACTACAGGCAGTTAAGCGGAACTATGCTTCAATTTGGGAGTTAGATCCATAACCATGAGCGTAAGGAGACAGTGTGGAATGCCCAACCATCTTTAAACCAGTATTGAAGTGGACGAGGGAGGCAAATCACCCCTTAGATTATGTTCAGCAACAGATACGTTATGCTCAATGATGCTAAACGTTAGATTGTGAATTGATTGAAGACATAGGATATTGGAGTAGCTAACAAGAGAACACATTGGGTACAATTGTTGCTCATGCAAAATTAGAAGAATACAATGAAGCACACATTTATAAGCTGAGTTTCAAGCGTAGTGTGGGACGAGACTCATTGTTGGAGGTCACCATCAGTCTTGGGCATGCAATAACCATTAACTAGCTGGGCATGTTAGCTACTAGCCCCACTCCTGTGCGTATAGAGCCACAAAGAAGCAATCTACAAAAAGGAATGAGTCGTTGGCCTGTTGACTTGTGATGGAGATGTATCATTGAAGGAGGAAGCTGATACATACTGTTTTTCTTTAAAGAAGTCTAAAGTCCAAACCAATCAACTAAGGAGCTTTCCAACCATTGTCAACTAAGCCAAGTCACAAACTCAATTTATTGCATGTTGTTTTCACTGAGAAATTCAACAAACTCAGAAAACAGTGACCTCATTATCACAAATATTCTTGACCTCATTGAGCCAAAGCATGGATCAAACTTTTACAAACTCCCTTAATAAACCAGCAGCAACAAATAACAAACCCTTCTCAAAGGGGGTCCACGCCATTCCTCAAAGAGAACAACCAAAGGATGTGCAAAAGGGGCAAGAAATAGGGCATAAAATATTTGCACTTGGGACAGATTTGAAGCAAATGAAGATCACATGGAAAGTCCTTTTTAAACTAGAAGAACTAGATACACTCCTTTCCGAAGTGAACCAGTTAGAAGGGAAGAAACTCATTTGGGTTCTAAGACCAGCTATGCTTGCTCTCATACAACCCAAGTTCTTGGAGGAATCTTGTGAAGGGGTTAGACTTCCAGTTGCATCTTGTCTCAATAACATCATGAGACTGACTGCACCTATACCTCCTTTCAATGATGATGTTATGAGGAGAGTTTTCAAGTTGATAGTAGAGACTTTTCAGGACTTGGACAACAATGCAGGTTCTACCTTTGGGAAGAAGCTTGAGGTTCTAGAAATCATGGCCATGGTCAAAACATATGACATCATGCTTGATCTGGGGTGTGCCGACTTGATCCATCAGATGTTCCAATGTTTCTTTAGCATTAAGAAACATCACCTTGACACGGTCAAAGAAGACATGTTGTCCATTTTGTCTTCAGTTATGGGAAATCGTGATGCCATTTGTAGGGAGTTACAGGCTAGATTGTTGACCATTTGGAGGAGAGAATAGTTGGTTTCACCTGTTGCTTATGAAATAGCCGAAAGGTTGGTTGAGCAAAACATTGGGTTGTTCAGGAGACAGTTGATTAGGGAGGAGATGCTTAGGTCTGGTGGATCATGCAGCAAGAATGAGCTGAGGAGGAAGGGTCTCTGCTTCATTTGTAAGGCACCTTAGGGACCTGATCACTCATGCTTGAGTGACACTAAGGAGATGATAGAGGTTCCTTCTGACTTTCAGGGTGAGGATTCTTCTTTGGACGAGTCCATGGGTTCATACGAGGATGCCTCTAAGGAGCATGAGTCATGTGGAGTTGTTAATAGTAGGCCAGATTTAAATTTGGGTGTGTATGGTGAGCAGTCAGTGGACCCTATGGGGGACATTCAGGATAATGACTCGCCGGTGATGATTCAACATGAGCAACATATGGTGGAGCATGAGTCAACTGAGGAGGAGGATGGGCACAGTATGCATGATAAGCCTTTTGGGGAGAGCCAATTGGAGGTTCATATTGAGCCCGTGATGGAGGAGGATGAGTAGCCACCCTTGGGGTCAGCCATATATGAGGAGTAGATGGATGGAAAGACAGCTAGCAGGGTGGCAGTATTTACAGACACTTGTCCTTAGGAGGTGTTGGAGGCTGACAGGGTAGTTTTGCAGGAGGCTAGTAGGCTGTAGAAGAGCGAAATTTCCGATTAGAGGAGGGAGGAGCCGTTGGAGATGGTCGCACATCCATCTTTGATCCTACCCATTGATGTGGTGGAGATAGGTGCAGTGGCAGCTAGTAGAGCTGCAATATTTCCAGGCCACGACCCTCTCCAGGAGTACATAGACAGGGCTTGTAGCACATCTCGCCCACTTTTGCCTATTATAGACAGAGGGGTAGGTTTCCTTAGACAAATCTTGTGGATTGACCAGATAGAGCATCCTGAGTTGAGCGGGGACCCATATCAGCCTAGTCGACTTGTTTCTTACACAAGTGTTCGTGCATTGGATTGGCGAGAGATCATGAGCTGGTACCCTATTGATGGAGTATCATTTTTAGTCAAGAGCATCGCACTGCAGGAGCCCTTAGATGTGAGGGATACTACATGCTCTAGTTGATAGGAGGATGTAGGTTGGCCACTCATCAATATTTCAGCACAGCATTAGCATGGTGAGTTTGACCTTGGTCTATGCCAAGGGTTGGATTGGAGAGAGGTGATGAGTTGGTACGCGATGGATGGAGCAACACTCACGGTTGGAGTTATAGCACAACAGGAGCCATGGAGCATTGATACTTATTCTTTGTGACATTGGGATCCAGGAGGATTGGTTGATGACAGGTTCAGTCAGAGATCGAGTTAGGATCCGGGCATTGAGGGGTCCATTCATGGTGAGTTGACACAGAGGCATACCATCACCTAGTGGTTTGTATGGGATCCGAGCATTGGGTCTCAGTTACATTGGGCCACCAAACTGGTCCACAGGTTTGGATTGCTTGAGGGCAAGCAATCTTGGGGTGGGGGGATTTGTAATGTTCTTTTTTCTGATGTTCCCTATGTCATGGATAGGATGGACTTTCAGAGTTGGGGGCAGACAGGTCACAGGTACAGTTTGGCGTCTGCAGTGGACCTAGGGGCCTTTGGAGGGGTTTTCAGGTGTTTTTATGAGGTTCGATGGCATTCGCTTGGTGTTTTCCATCATCTGCATAGTTTTCCTTTCGTTCTGTTGCATTCCGACAACTTCCAAAAAACAGAGTTATTAATGGGCATGACTCAATTAATTATGCTTAAGGTAGCATTTCTGGAGTACTTGGCAGAACACCTTAGTGTAATAGCTCGTTGGAACCAGAACGAGAAGATCTGTAGGACGGGAAAGTTAGAAGTGATTTTCAGTGACCTGAGGAGGCATGGTGGCCAATTTACCCTTTTCCCACATTAAAAAGAATATTTTAATCAAAATAAAAGAGGGAAAAGTGCTCCATGATTAAAATAATAATAAAATAAGAGGTTATAGAGGAGTCCATCAGATTTATAAAAGAGGAGGAGAAGGACATTAGAGGACATCTTGGATTTGATATTGCTTCTTGTATGAGAGGTTGAGAACCCGGTTCTCTACTTCATTGGTAGCACAAGGACGAAACCCTCAGGGGATTCAATGAGATTGGGCGAGTGTCCATCTCCCCTTGGTGATTTCATCCAGAGTTCACAAGAGAGTTCAGCAGTGCAGTTCAGTTCAGTTTGGAGGGCCATCATAGCAGTGCAACAAATTATCTTGGAGGCCAACTTTTCAACTTAGCTATTTTGACTGTATGTGCATGTAACCCCAATTTACCCATTATAATAAAAGCTGAGAAATTTCCTGTTCATTTTACGGTGAAATTTTCAGGTTGAGTAAGTTTCTGCAAATTTAGAAAAATATCCCATTTGGGACATTACAGAATCAGGTCTAAAGGATTTTGGATTTTTGCCGATCTTGGTGGGGAAACACTACAACTGAAGTTTCAAAATTTTCAAAGCATTTTGGAGGGGAAAGTTTCGATTTTTGACCTAGCAGCAGCAATAGTAAAATTTTGGGCTAACGCAGATCATGAGTTGGATCCTAGTCAGCACTTGGGCAGTATAGATTCCACCTGGGTTTTTCTTTGCTTGTTGTAGCAAGCCCAAGTCTACCTATTCTTATCTATTGTACTCTATTTCCATCAATATAATAAAATGACTTGGTATTTTGGTGCAGATTTTTGGTGTAGCTAATAATTTTGGTTGTGTTTGTTTATGGCTATATGTTCATTGTTTTGCTTCTGTTATCACTTACTATTTCCACTAGGAATATTACAGTGGTATCAATGCTGGTTTTCCAGCCAACTTGAGGGTTTTTATTGTAGACCAAGGAGATCAGGTGTGAGCAGATCTTCTGTGGCATCATTGTAGCTATTTCTATTGAGAGCTTTATCAATTTTGTTGGAAGCATAAATTATTTAGGCCGAATTCATATACAAAAAGGCCAAATTACTACTTTATTTGTCAATTCTAAAGGGTTTGACTTTATTTATTTCTTTGGAAACTAAGTTCTTATTTATTTGGAGATCAACTTACTCATTTAATTGAGAAACCGAGCTGCTTAATTTGGGAGGTTGAGTTTGGTTATATGCAGAGTTTATTTTTCTTGCTCACTGGCTATAGTCGTTGACCTAGAGGGGTGCCATTTGTGCCTAGAATGCGATAAGATTCGATTCACAACCATTCAAAAAAAAAAATCGAATCATTCTGAGGCCAACTTTATTATTTTTGGGGCTGCACTGAGTTGTGACTAAAGTCCAACATTGAAGTTTGAGACCGATTCTAGCGGTTCCAAACCAATTTTTATTGATAGGGGTTGTAATGCTCCCTCTAGTTGGGATGTAATGTTCCCTATAATTAAATATCAACTTAGTGAATTTTGCAATTTTTGCAGTTCTGGGTGGAGAAAAATTTTGGACATAAACTTAGGAAAAGTGGGTAAAAGACAATCGAATTAAATTTTATTAAGGGAGGCTCCAAACATTAGCACAAAAAGGGAAAATTATTTACATAGTGGGATGTGGGGGCCACTCCAAGAGGGAATTCAACTCCATTGGAGAATTTTGATGTGGAGGGAAGAAGGAGAGAAGGGGTCGAATTGTGGAGCCCACAAGGAAAGAGGAAAGGAAGAAATTATAAATAAGAGAGGAAGCCTCCATTTTTGGGACTTTTGACTATTTTCAGATTTGAACCATAGTTTACTTGTAGCTACTCAGCCAAGTCAACTGGTGTTGCTTAGCACAAAGATTTCCAAGTGGGAATCTCACCTCCTCCTTCAGTGGACTTTGAGTGCCACTCTAGGGGAGTTCATCTCTATCATTGCAAAGTTGTTCCGGAGACAATTGCATGGGAAATTCATCTGATTAATGAGTAAATGGGGCGTAGCAGAACAACTCACACTCCTAGGGAGAGATAGCTACATGGAAGATCTAGTTCTGGAAATTTGAGGAGATCCTCTCTTGGAATTTCGCGGGGGGAGTTGCAGACCATATTTGGGGGAGAATTTTGAGGGCGTAATTGTGCATTCTAGGCATGTGCACAGGGTCATTGGCAAGGCCTGCGCAGAGGTCAGAGCAAGGAGAATGTGAGGTGGAAAGGGCTAGGAGGAAATTACGAGAGATTTAAGGAGAAATTTGCAGAGACTTTGGGCAAGCTCTTTGGGGATTTTTGGGAGCTCCCTTCAGTAGTTTTCCAGTGGTGCATACCAGAGAAACGCTAGGAAATTCACTCTAATTTGTGGGTTTTTCGAAGGGTTGAATCAGAGCTAAAGGCTTTCTGGGTTTTGCCTATCTTGGTGGGGAAACACTACAACTGATGTTTCATAATTTTCATAGCATTTTGGACGGAAAAAATTCTATTTCTCACCTAGCAGTAGCAATAGTAAAATTCTAAGCCAACGCAGATCATGAGTTGGAGCCTAGTCAACACTTGGGCAGCATAGATTCCAACTGGGTTTGGCTTTTCTTGTTGTAGCAAGCCCAGGTCCATCTCTTCCTATCTATTGTACTCCATTTCCATCAATATAATAAAATGGCTTAGTATTTTGGTGCAGATTTTCGGTGTAGCTGATAATTTTGGTTGTGTTTATTTTTGGCTGCATGTTTATTGTTTTGCTTTTGTTATCACTTAATATTTCCACTAGGAATATGACATGGGATCTAGTAGCCACTTAGCAACCGAGGCAAGAATATCTGTGTCCATATACTCATCACTATCATACATGGCATCTGAGGATGCATTGTTAACTTATATCTATATACACTCAGGGATTTGGGTGTGATAATGTTGTGTCGCCGAGTGAGCTTGTTGTTGGCCCCTAACACTACCTTTTGCTCTGCTTAAGGAGCCATGGCGACTCCTTGCTCTTTGATAGGGCATGGTTAGTAGTTTCAAGAGGGATATGGCGATAAAGGAAACATAGAGCAGCCACGCAGGGGAGACAATACTCGCTAAGACAACAACATGAGTGTGGAGGTCGACACGATGACACTAGGTAGAAGCTGAGATGGCAGTGTCAAGAAAAAGTTAATAGAGAGGCGGCAGAGTCTTAGCCAGTAGGTTAGAGTATAGGGCAAACTCAAAGATTGACAAAGCAGAGTCGAGACACGTCTCGGGAGCCTAAGTGGGAGGATTCAAAGTGCAATAATTCAATGAAATAGGATAAGCAGAGATTGTATGAAACACATTGACTAGAGAAATTATGCTAAGCAAGTTGAACTGAGATAGAGTCAAGATGCAAAGATGGAATACCTTATGCCAAGCTTGACTAAAGATGGCTATGAGATGGACCCTGTCAATGAGTGCTTGACCAGAACATGGATCCCGTCGCTCCAAGACTAGCGATTCCGATGACCACGAGCATCCACCACCCTCCACACTGTTGAGAAATATAGGGCATTAGTGTTAGTTGATTTCTCTTTCATTAGTGAATGCTTGTGAATGCTTTTTACTTCTTTAGATTATGATCTTCTTCATGTTAGATTATTAGTGTTCTTCTTCATCAAACAGTGACCAATGCATGAACATAAATACACAAGAGACACATCATGTAAGCATGAGCCAGGGCCAAAACCTCTCACTCTTTGGGAGGAAAGCCCGCACAATTCTTCTTATAGAGATTCCAATTGACGAATACCAAGACCAAGACCCTTGACCTATTAGCCACTCCAAGACCAAGACACTAGTCCTATGTTCTTCTTGATTCCTCCTTTTTTTCAACCTTCTTCGCTCTGAGATCATCTCTTCAACGAACTGTAGATATTTTAGTCATGGCACCAAAAACTTGTCAATGTATTGTCATCAAGATGTGACCTCTGCAGTATCATCAAAACAGAGTGATACATCACTAAACACTAGTTCTTCGTTCTTCTTTTATTGTTGTCCATCCGAACTGTCCTTCCTTTTCATATGACAGACCGTCGCTATCCTTTAAACACCTCTCTTAAACATATTTGAGTTTCCTTCCTTTCTGTGGTCTGAATCCAAGCTTAATTGACTGTAATATAACACCGAAATATCCCTTAATACAGAGATCTGAACATTGTACTCTTCACTGAATTTATCCAAACTTGATGACTGTAATTCCCACTGAAATCCCAGAGATTGTGAAGTGTTGTTCAATGTAATTACCTATTCTAATTACCCACCGAAATTGCAAAGGTATCTGAGTTCTGTGAATTGTCCTTTTGCGAAGACCATAGCCACATAAATATAGCAGTTTGTCCATAAATAAGCCGACATGACAGTACAAATGGATGTGTCTATTGGTGCAAGTCGACATGAGGTCTTCCAAACAGTTTGGAGGCCAATTTTTAAGAGCTTGTCATTGGAGGGATATCTAGACATATTCATAGACTCATATACATTGACTCATGCTCAAGAAGAGCTCTTCATACATGTCATTAACTATTTGACAAATCCTAAAGCTCTCAATGGGAGCCATCTAGAAATAAAAACTCTTGCTCATGAAACCCATGAAGTAAGGCATTACAAAAATAATTTTATTCTTTTATTTCATCGTTTACAAAGATCATAATTACATGTCATATGAAGATTGAACCTAGTTACATTTTACAACACCCCCTCCTAACTAGGGAGGTATTCATAACGGTACTTGGTCATTTTCAATCTGAAGAATTTTGAAGACTGAACCTAGTTACATTTTACAACATCCCCTCCTAACTAGGGAGGTATTCATAACGATACTTGGTCATTTTCAATCTGAAGAATTTCTCATAAGAAGAATTCGGATTTGTAACTCATTTGTATAGCAAGGCCTTGACTGATAGCTCTTTCTCTCCATAAGGTCATAGCAAAATGTTGGCGAGACAAATCATTTATAGACATCCTCATCATTGTCCCTCTCAGAACATACCCCACCTAGTTTCTCTCAAGATATGCTCCATGAGGACTATTCTTTTCTTGGACTCCCCAGTCCCCAAAAGAATATCGGTCCCCCACAACTACTCTTCCATGGGATTCCCTATCTCATCCCACAAGAGCATTGGATGCCAAAGGATTACACAATCCCCCATTCTATCTTCTCAGGTGAAGCACATAACAACACGTCTATCGCTCCTTCTTATACCAGGAGGTCCTATTCCATTAATGTACTTATTCCTAACACAGAGGAATGTACCTAAGCTTCCGGCTTAGAATTTCCGAGTTTCTTCCAAGTAAGAAAGGCTCCCTCTTAACCAGGGACCTATAGCAGCTCTTCATGTGGAGATCCTAAAACAATTAGCTGCATGAAAAGCTCCTTTCTTCGATGTCATGAATTTCTTTTAAGGAGTCTTCAACTTTTGGGAACTTCTATATATAGGGCATAGATCATCCATCACTTTTGTCCATGAGTTAGTCATGTCCCTAACTCATCAGAAAGTGATCCAACAGATTTTCCATCTGCCTTTGCTTCATGTCATTATGCTTTGATGCCATATTTCCGGAAGAACATTACATCCTTCCAAATGGTCTGCTTAGAAGTCATTCACATATCTTCCCTTTTACAGTTCTTCACCATGACATCTTCCTGTAAAGATCAGCATCCTGCATGCAGATTGACACATCTCCCATAGATGTTCAGTGTCAAGGGTCTTTATCTTTTTTCAACTTCCATCAGAGTCTTCACATCCTTCCAGGAGATCTTCTAGTCAAATCTTCTTGGACTTCAGATGTTGAATGCCTTCTACCTTCGTTGCATATTATCACGATCTCTTCCTACCTTTTCACACACTTCAGTCCTAGGGTCTTCCAATCAGAGTTCCTCAATTGTAGTCAACCACCTCATACTTCATACGAGGGCATATTATGCTGATTTCATTTAGTGTGACTCATGCCTTCCGACATTCTTTCATAGGAGGAGATTACTTCCCTTTAATCATGCTTCTCAAAATAGAAGTAGTGATCCTTATTACCCGTAACCATGCGACATGACTTTATAATATTAAATACAAGCATACATACCTCATTTTACCTTTAGGTCATCTAGGCTTCTTTCAGTAGCTTCCTTGATTGAAAAGATCTTCAACCCCTTGATCTTCTTCATCTCTCATGTCATCATACGATCCTCCCATGAAATCCACAAGTTGGAGTTCCTGATGAAACACTTGCTTCCTTTCTCGATCGGTGAATCCTCCAATGAGAATTCTATCTCACATATCCGTATTCAACAGATGTTTCCCTTTTAAAGGGATGTATGATGAGACTTGTCATGGATGACTTCTTGATCTGATAATGAGATCTAAGACATTTATTAAGGTATTACAGACTTATGTGCATGGATTCGCCTATGTTATTTTATGCAATGGATTGATAAGATTGCGAAATACACAAACAAAGAAGCAGTAAAGAAGCATAATAGACTAACAAACATAAACACAACAAATTTAATATGGAGTTCACCCAACACTCCTGGGCTACATCTCCTAGTCCAGCGTTCAGTGGTGGCCTCTCTATTATGCCTTCAGAACAGAGTTTTACAATAGTGTGAGATCAACTTGAGTCTCAACACACAACAAATACAACAATAAGAGTTTGCTTGAACCTCTCAAGCTTCTGAGTACATAGACTCTCTTAATCACTCCTGTCTCTGTCTTTGCTCTCTGTCTTGGCACTGCCTTCAATACTGCCTCCTTTGTGTGCTCTATGTCTGTGGCTTTAAAGCCAATCTGGGCTGCCTATTCGTTTCTCCTTCTCGACTTTCTGCCTCCCGGCCTCTGTCCACTTGAATCCCTCTTCTAGCGTTACACAATCATTGCATAACGCATTAAGGGGAGGTGGCCACCTATTTTGCAACGTAAGAGTGCCTCGGGCCTTTGGAACTCCTGAAACAGCCGCTCTTTGTTAACACAGAGAAATGTATTCGAAGCTGAGAAAATCTGCCAAAAACACTATGTATCGGACTCCAAAAGTCCTCAGATCCAGTCTATACTCATATCAGGTCCGCCTAAGAGTCGCTATCGCAAGTCGCTTTGGCCTTGTCCCTTTGTATTTTAAAAATACGTTAAAATTGTGAAAATAACGCAAAAATGGCTTTGGGCAGATTTGAAATGATATAAATTTTCATTCCCAAATCCCTTTGAGTCCAGGTTCCATCGCATTGGCATTGTTTTTTTGTATTTCGTTAAATAACAAAATATGCGAAAATGCATTGAAAATTCCTTTCGGTGGATCTCAAATCTCATGCAATAAGGTTTATATATCCATCGGGTCCAGCTGATCGCATCGCATACATATATGTGTATAAGTCCTGCTCCTTTATGTAGCTCCGATTGCAATATCGCGATGCGATTGATCGCAATCGCATATCGCGATAACCCTGGTCCGATCTATTGTGGTTGTCGATTGCGATAACCCCGGTCCGATCTATTGTGGTTGTCGATTGCGATAACCCCGGTCTGATCTATAGTCATTGCCAATTGCGATGTTGTCACGCAACGTGGGCCGTCGATCTGCGCGCTTGATCGACGGTCCTCGTTGACTCCGCCGATCGCCATCACAACTCATATATGATATGCGCCGATATCCTTCGTCTGCCTGTGCCGATTGCGATTTGCCAATCAGATCTGGACTGTTGATTGGCCAAATCTGATAGCTACTATGCATTCATTGTTCAAGCCTCCATTTTCACTGTTTTCTTTTGGCTTTCGCTCCCGATAGTGTTTTCCCACCTTTTTGAAAGGTTTTCTCATGCGATTTTTTTTGGTCTTTTAACGATTTTAAGTAGATTTCAAAGACTTTAGAGAGTGTTTTGGATCACGCCTTCCCACTGAAAAAGGCTTTTGGACCACCAAAAGTTGTTTTCAAGCATCGATCAAGTGAGGATACAACTCTCTCACTTGCCCAATCTCTATCCATTTTGCACTGTTGGGTTTTGAACCTCTGAGTTCAATTCTTAGGTACTCAACATCCCCTCTACGCGTGGTTCTTACCTTCCTGTCCAGAACTATATCTTCCTGCAACTCATTGAGATATTCAGGCAACAGATCATCAATAGAAGGCAATTGACTTTGCTCTTCGGGATCTTCAATTAATGAAGGTTCAAATAGTCTTAAATTTTCTGCATTTACCACTGAATAGATGTGCATGTAAGCTGGCAAATCAAGGTGGAAAGCATTCTCACCAATTTTCTCAAGTATCCTGAAAGGCCCATACCTTATTGGCTTCAGCTTCTTTCCTTCACCTTGTATTCTGTCTTTGCTGATATACAGCCAGACTTGATCACCAACTTGGAAGCTATGCTCCATCCGATGCTTATCATGCCTTGCCTTGTACTTGGATTGGCTCTTTTCTAGCTGTTCCTGCAATGCCTGGTGAATTTCTTGGATCTGTTCAATGAACCTGGTTGCTTTGTCCACATCACTATGTCCAGCAACCGCTATGTCTTTTTCAAAGACAAAATCCAAGGGAGACCTTGGTATGAAACCAAAACAAGTCTCAAAAGGAGACCTTTGTGTAGAAGAATTCTTAGCACGGTTGTAAGCATGTTGCACATAACATAAATGTTCATCCCAAAGCTTGGGATGCTTGTTGCAATAACCCCTGAGCAACTGGATCACTGTCCTGTTGACTACCTCTGTTTGGCCATCAGTTTGTGGATGAAAGGCTCTGCTTTTCTTCAATCTGGTGTCCATCAATTCCCACAGACTTGACCAAAACTTCCCAACAAATCGGGAATCTCGATCAGATACTATGGAAGTGGGTAACCCAAAATGCACCCAGACATGCTAAAAGAACAATTGTGCTGTTTGTTCAGTTTGTTAGCGCTCAAATCTGCCTTGGGCTGAAATAAGGCAAGACTCAAGGCCACATCAAACCACACTCAGCCTCGTAGCTAGCCCTACGAGGATAGGAGAGGGCTCTCTCCGGGTCAAACTCGGCATAATTTAATCAAGAAGGCTCGAGATGACCGAATTGATGACTGATTTTAGGCTAGGTATTAAGTACAAAGAGTTTAGGATTGATTTTTTATGATTTTGTTGAAATCAAGGGAAAGGAAATTTTGGGTGCGGGGATGAGGCACAGTTTTTGCAGAGGTCCACTTGGGGCAAGATAGCCAATTGTTTTGATGCCGTAAAGCAGGTGAGATGCATAGATCAGACTGGTGAGAGGCTAAGGAGAGCAAGGGATCTCAAGGATTCTCCTTAAACTAAAGAAAACATAGAATATTAAACAAATTTAAAGGCAGAGCATAGCAATTTCATGGATTCTACCTTAACACTTCATTTTCTTAATAAGAGAAGATTCAATAGAGATAATGATGCACATACATAACTTACAAGAACTGAAAGAAACACACCATCAAGACATAAAGCCACATGGATCCCAAGTAGTGCTGCAACACCCTGGTCTTTCCTTTGCCAAAAATGTTGGTAAAATATGTACAATATAGTCTCAAACCTATCCCAAGAGTCCAACCATCAAAATGACTAAGAAGATACATAATATAGGCAAGCTAACACATTTCCTTGCCTCTAGGGGTCGAGCTCATCATTTTAGGAGCTGTTTCAACCAATTCTAAACAAAGCACTAGAGTCTAGGCAGTCAAAACAACTTGCCTCTATAAGCTAGGAAACCAATTCATTCATTAAATGTTTTGGCTTTTCATGAATGAATCTTCTAGAAGAGATAAATAAGTGTCATGTCAACATAAAATTACATTAATTACATAAAGGAGGATGAAAAATCCTTCCAAAAGTCAAAACTAGTCAAATGCTACATTTTCCTGAGTTGTAGGTGAAAAACTGGCAATTTTCCTTGATGCATAGCGCGCCATTTATCTACGTGTAGCGCGCTTTTGGGCCCACTTTTGGGGCACTTCCCGGCATCCAAATGAGGCACACGTGGGCTTTTTGGAAAGCGCTGGATGTCGGCTTTCCAACCCAAGTAGAATGTCTCAATTTGGTGCTCATTTGCCCCTCCAAATATGCAATCTCCCAAGACTGCTTCCTGTGTGTCCAAAAAGTGGCAGAAGGTCATTTTTTGCTTGTTTTTTTACCTTTTGGGGGCCCAAACCTTGATGAAATGCCTTGGAAGCAGTTGAGAAAGTGTATTTCATTATGAAAAATCCAAAAATGCAAACCTTTCTTGAATTGGACCTCCCCATCTTCAGGGTAGCGCGCGGTGCGCTACGCGTTGAGCCCAAAAACCTGTTTTTTACATAAAAATTTCAAAATTGACAAAATTTTCCCCAAATTTCTTGAAATTTGGGTTGGGGGTCCCCAATCAAGTACTGTACTTAGTCAAAGAGGCTTTGGCCAAAATCCCAAGACGATCAAGCTCCTTTTGTCATTTTTGCTTCTTGACCCTTTTCCTCAATTTTGCCTTAAAACTCCTAATTCGCGCCTTGCAAACCAGGTTCCGGACCTTGTAATGCATAGCCATGTGTTTCAATAATGCATGATCTCTATCGGCCCTTTTCAGCCGTTCCTCCCCTAGTCTCGGGTGACAAGGTGAAATTCACTCCGGCAAGGTTTACATGACCATCCTGTAAATGTAGAACAAACAAGCGAGCTAATTCACGATGATGATGAATTTGTGAAATGCACTCACAATATTCAAAACATGATTGAAACCGAAAACAGTTCATTGCAAGTGGACAAGCTTGCAAATGAGCCAAAGAAGTGGGCTCCTCCCTGACATGTTGACCACCTTTACCACCCTTGTGATGCCTCCTAGGCACTTCTACCTCCGGTGTTGAATTACTGTCATAACTCTGCTCATAATCTGATTCAATTTCTGACATGGTTTTGAAGGCAAAGTGACTGAAATGTAATGTTGACTTTGCACCCAATGAACTGTTGTTTGACTTTTTCAAATGTTGTCACCAAAGGGACGAAAAGACATGGGAACTGTTAGGGAAAGGGGAACATGAGGGAATTAGGGACAATAAGTGGGATTTTAAGGTGAATTAGGGTTTGGGAATTTTAATAGGGTTTAAGGATTTTAGTAGGGTTTAGGGATTTTAGTGGATTTTAATAGGAAGATTATAAAATTGCATGGGAAGATTTTAAGGAGAATGTTGGTGAAGGTGGAGGAAAAAAGGGATCAATAATGGGCAACCATGGACAGAAAAATACTTTGAAACCCTAGCACAACTAAGTCTTTAAATTTCACACAGCAATGTAGGGTTTCAACTTCACATTTTCATGGCATTTTTAACATATTAATTTCTCATTCATCTTGCCAAACCAAAACTAGCCATGGAGGAGATGCCTACCTAAAAATTTCTTGAGAGAAAAGAGGATTTGGTAGCTTGCTGGAAATTTATTGGGCAAAAAAAACCCAACGTGTAGCGCTCCTTGCCCAACGCGTGGTGCCCCTCTGACGCGTAGCGAGTGAACAAAATTACACTGAGAAAATCGCGCTGATGCGTAGCGCGCACCCAACTACATAGTGAATTTTGCAGGAGGCTTTTGGAGGCCTTCCCGGTGTCAAAATAGTGTGCAGGATATCTCGTTGGAACGTTATTTGAGTCTAATTTCCAACACAACTGGAATGTTTCAATTTGGAGTTCATTTCTCTTGTCAAAAATCAAATCTCCCATGACTGGTCAAAATGTGCCAAATGAGGCTGCCTCAAGGTAGAGTGCTGTTGTCGTCAACTTTTGAATGCCTTTCTCAACTCCAAATTGAGCTCATTATAGCTCATTGGAAAGATCCTTGTGTTTAGCTATCATTTGACTCATCAAGAAAGTTATTTGGCCAACCAAGCTAGGAGAAAACCTGATTTTCCCAAGGTCACTTCAGAGGTGCATTCGATTCTCCCGAGGCGATTGTATTTTTGACATTTCTCTAAAAGAATGACACCTGTGTAAAAAGTGAAGGAGGTTTTTCTTCTTTGGCATGTTGTGGAAAAAAAATTCTCTTAGGTTTCCAAAATTCATCTGTGATTGCTTTGAAACATATTTTGAGTGAAACTTATCCCGATGTGTGGAGCAAGGGATTTTGTCGAAATGAAGCGAAATGAAGGGGATAAGAGGCTTCTAAATTCTTGGGAAAATTTTTGGAAGTAGGGAGGGATGTTAGGAAGTAGGGGAAAGTGGAATCTTTGAGATCGAGTGAGGGGAAGGGGTCCAAAACAGCAAAACACAGGCCTAGCCTAGAAAATTGCCAAGTTGTGGCAAGAAACTAGGGTTTGTGGAAAAATGAGGAATTTGGGGGATCTCAGAGATGGGAAGTGTTTAATAAGATACATGAAGGATAGGGGAAGGTGTATGAACATCTGGATACAAGTTTTGCTAATGATTTGACCGTCCAAGAGAAATTGCCTTCAAAACCCTAGGAGAGGGAAATGACCTTACCTAGGCGCAACTGAAGCATGAACAAGGTGTGAAATGACCCAATGGAACCTGACATGATGATGACAACCCTCTGAATAATGATACACTCAGCTGAATGATGACATGGACTGCCATTTGGACAACTTTGAAAAGAGTGAAAACAAACCCTAGACCTAAAGCCTAGTGACCAAATTTTGCTTGAAGACTCACTGAAATGACAAAATTTGACCTTGACACTCTGAGACCACTTTGTAAGAGCATATTTGATCACTGGAGGAAGGCTGGAAAGGCTGACACTAACAAACTCCACACTCTACAGCGAAGGATTTGCGGTGCAAGTGACACAATGGTTTGCATGTAGAACTTTGGATTAAAAGGAGTGGAACTCGATGCTACATGTCCACTATTACCCCACTTTCCTTATGAGTTACAAGAGATAAAAATAATGAGATACAGGAGATACAGAGTAGATACTATTGTTATTAAAATTTAATAAAAAATATTACTATGTCTTCCTCGACATAAAACAGACATCTTCCATAAAAAAATTTCTTCATGAACCTGATTTAAAATGAATCTCTTCTATTGACGCACCCAACTGCAAATAGAAATGATGTTGATGGGGCAATTTCAATTTAGAAAATTCACAATTAGTTTCAATTGTAAGATCACCTATTTTTAGTTCAGATTTTAGTTACAAGTAGTGAAACAGGACTCACCGATCAATCGTGATTAATCACGAGTCAGAATCTGCTCGCTCTCCAAACAAACTGATCCAAATCTTTGCGATTTAAACTCACGTTGACCAAGTTTAACTCATGGTCAATGCAAGTTTGACTTGAGACTTGCCGATTAAAGCAAATTCCTACGATTTATTATGATTTATTTGATTTTTGGCCTTGACTCGACGAGCATGAGTTTTTCAAGTTTAGGTATGCCACATTGCTAAAAACTAAACATCGGTCATTCCAAAATTTATTTCTCATTTCTCAGGGCCGCAACTCATACGTCAATACCTTTAGTAATCAATCACTACTCACTATTACACAGTCCAAACTCCATATCAGGGAACCACCAGCGCAAGCCTAAGTCCAGACTGCATATTGAGTAGTCGCCAGCGTGTGCTCTATCGATACTCCATATTGACCCTCAGGCAGTCGTGCATCATCTTTAGCATGTGTTACCTTCAGCCTTAGTCGCTTAACTATTCAACAATCAAGGTACGTTGGCACTTGGCTTAAATAATAGGTATTTTACTATATTGAAGTTTCAATGTCATTTTCAATGCTAAGTTTCAAGTTTCACTGTTCAGCAATTGAATGTTCAGCGTATTCATTTGGTTATGACTTTTCAACCCTATAAATGGGGCTAAGTTAAATAGATTTTTAAAATGCACTAAGAAATGGTTTCATATGAACTACTGGCCAAGTCATCAAGCATTCCTTCCTTGGTCGATGTCTTGTTGACTCCAAAGGTTTTAACCATGCATTCACAACTTTGGGTATTTGTGTTCTTCTAGATTCTGTTATTGATGTATTGGTTCAGTTGTCTTATGCTAAACAAACTTTTAAATTCAAGATTACAATGCAATATATGTTGATAATATTTCCTTTAGGTAGCATTTCCTCATATATACCTAATTGTGTTTCAAGGTCACAATGATATATTAGTTTGAAATGTGCTTGTGTTCCTGGACAAACTCCTCTTTGATCCTTAACAAAACCTCATATCCTTTAAAACCAACCCTCTTTTTTGCGAAGTTATATATGGCATTTTTAATTTTAATTTTTTATTATCTTTTAAAAGAGCCAAATTAAATAGAAGGCACAACTCCAAATCTAAATAGAAGCCGCAATTTAAACACAAGTCCAAAAAAACAACAATGCCGAGGGAGAATGACTTTTCTTGGGTTTATTGTGACAAGATTCTTGGAGACCCCAAGCTCCTTTGTAAATTTTTCAAAGCGAAATGTAGTGGAGGAATTTATAGATTCAAGTACCACCTTGCACAAATACCCAGTTATGATATAGTTCTATACAAAAACGTTGACGAAAATGTCAAACACAAAGCAACCTTGGCCATTGATATGTTGAGTTACCATAATGCAAATAAAGAAAAGAAAAAAAAAAGAAATAGGAACTCCTAGAGTTGACAATTTTTCTTCCACTACCCCATTGTCATCTCCCTCTGTTGAATCCTCAATGTAGTTCCCAAGTTTCCCACACATGCCTCTAATTCCAATTCAAACTCAAGGCCAAATCAATCCTCTTGCATTCAACATTGGAGTTGGAAACATAAACACCTTTTTTTCTCCCCGCACAAAACCTCGTTCCCAACCTACCTTGGATACCACTATTTGGAAAAAGATATCCATAGTCAGGAATGGAAGGCCATTTCTAACTTTTCATACTATTATAACATACCTTTCCATTGTGCCATAAGTCCTTATTAGCAAGCTATGGTTGATGCAATTGCTATTGCAAGTCCAGGGTTCAAAACCCCTTCATCAGAGAGCATTAGGACAAATTTTCTATTAGAAAGTGTTGAAGATGTCATGATTGTGCTATCTGAGTTTCATTCATCATGGGTAGAAACAAGGTGCACCATCATGAGTGATGGATGGATAGATCAGAGGAATATAACTTTAATAAATCTCCTTGTATCTTGTCTAGTAGGTACAATGTTTCTCAAATCAGTGGATGCCTTAGACAAGGTTAAGACTACACAACTTATTTGTGAAATGATGGAGGAAGTCATTCAAGAAGTGGGATAAGAACATGTTGTACAAATTGTCACTGACAATACAGCTAATTATATTGTTGCTAGTAGACTTTTTGAGATTAGGCACCCCACTATTTTTTGGACCTATTTTGTTGCCCATTGCATAGATTTAACGCTTGAGGACATTGGTAAGCTTCATTAGATACATGAGGTTGTGGAGAAGGAAAAATCCATAACCAAATACCTATACAATCACACTATTTTCCTAAACACCGTGAGAAAATACACTGGAGGTAAAGAAATTGTTCGACCTGTAGTGACTAGATTTGCAACAAATTTCATATCTTTGCAATTTGTGGCTAAGCAAAAGATAAATCTGAAGAGGATGTTCTTGGGACCTGAGTGGATGGCATCTAAACATTCCAAGACCCTTCAAGTAATTTAAGTTGTTTCACTTGTGTTTAATGATGGTTTCTGGAAAATGCCGAAGAGAATATTGATGTGATGGAGTCCCTTGTTAGAGTTCTAAGGTACTTCAAGTCTTTTAACTTTTTCCTGTTTTAAGTTTCATTTCAAGCTTATTTTTATTTTCAATGTTTCATATTTATTTAAATTTGAAAGATTGAACTTTTAGGATGGTTGATGGCGATAAACCTGCTATGGGTTACATTTATGAGGTGATGGATCTCGCAAATGAGACCATAAAAAGAATATATGGGGATGAGGAGGCAAAGTATATGCCTCTTTGGGACATTATTGATGCACGTTGGGATAGGAAATTGCATTCCCCCTTACATGCTGCTATGTACTTCTTAAACCCATAGCATTTTTATGATAAGAGAAAATTTAATGAGGATGGGGAGGTTCCTAGAGGACTTATGACATGCATGGAAAGGTGCTTCCCTAATCCAGAACTTCAAAGTCGTGTCTTTTCCCAACTATAGGATTATAGAGGACTAGCTAAATTATTTTCCTATACCAGTGTTATACGAGAAATGTCTAAGATGTTGCTAGGTACCCTTTGAGGCTTGAAGGCTTCATCAATTCATTAAATTTGTTTAAATTTTATTTTGTATGTTAAATGTTTTATTAAATTTTGTTGTCTTTTTAAGTTTTTATTATTTAGTATTTAGTACGTCTACTCATGAACCCTTGCCACTTTCTAGGTCTTTGGTGGAAAAACGTTTGTAGTGATACACCATATTTGAAGAGATTCTCCATTAGAACCTTAAACCAAGCATCCAATGCTTCAGGTTGTGAGTACAACTAGAGCATGTTTGAGAAAATAAATTCTAAGAAGCGCAACCGATTGACACAAAAGCGCTTAAATGACCTTGTATTTTTCCATTACAATCTACAACTTTGCAACAAGCAAATAATAGGTGAGAGCTTGAATTTGAAGGTTTCATAATCTTATTTGCAATTTAAAGTTCAAATTAAAACTTAAATTCACATTTCAATGTCTCATGACAATGATAGGTTTAGATCATTCATCAATAGACCTTGAAGAGATAGATTTGCAAACTAAAAATGCAATAGATTGGGTCCAATTAGAGGAGGCTCCTCTTTTAAGCCTATAGGACTTGAAGAACTTTAAGAGCCAAGCAAGCGAAGGAGTAGGAGGAATCACTTCTACTTCTCACTCTTAAGAGTCTTAGACTCTTAGTTACTGATTTTTTTCTAATTAGTATGCATTTGTTTGTAAACTTTTAGAAGCAGTTGCTTCTAGTTCTATGTAGTCACTAGTTAGGAGTCATGACTCAGTACTTTGGATCATGTTTGGACTCATAAAATATATGAGATGTGTATTCATTCATGACATTTTGGACATATATTTATATTATGAATTGTTTCGACATGGCTTTAATAAATATCAATGAAAAATGTTTTTTTTTTTTAATTCAATATATGTGCATATTTTTATTTATTGAATTCACTTATTTTTTCCCGATTTTTCCCCAATCCGATTAAAACTCTTAGCTCTTTTGCCTCGCCAATTTATTTTCTATTCCGAGTCTAGTAACATTGATTACAAGTTTCATTATTCACTTATGAGTGCTAAGGTATGCTAGAGAGTGTCAATGCATGCTGAGGAGTGTTAGGGAGTACTAGGACAACACAAGGGAGCACTAGGTCAAAATGCATGGAAGTGAATGAATATGAGGGTGTGTCTGGGAGTGTTAATCAGTGCTAGCTATCATGCCAAGTAGTGAGTGACAAGGTATGCTAAGCATGGGTATGGAATGCCAGGGAATATCAGGGAATGTCATGAAGTGCTAGAGTGTGCTAGGTAGTTCGTGGTGTGCTAACATGTCCCAAATAATGCCAAGGCATGCCAGGTGCTAAGACATGCTAAGATGTGTAGGGTGCTAAAGTATGCCAATATGCGTCAAGGAGTTTCAAGGAAACAAAAGGAATAACCAAGCTAAAATACAAGGAAATGAACACATAAGAGGGTTAATAATTCGAGACTTTATCTTTTTCAAAAGGGGCATGCTAGGCACACTAATAATATGTTCCAATACATGCCAAGTGCTAATGTTTGTCAATGTAATATTATGCCAAGGAGTTTGAGGGAATACTAGGGACTACAGGAATGCCAACACATGATAAGGGAGTGATATGCTATGCTATGGCATGCTAACATGTGCTTGGGCATCCTACTCATGGAAAGATGTTCTAGGTACAAAGATGTTGCAGGTACAAAGATGTTCCAAGACATGCGAGGTGCCAAGGAATGTTAGTGTATTGTTCCAAAGCATGTTAAGGTGTTCCATGAGTGTTGAGGAGTGCTAGGTCTCTCTCATTAATAGAAATGACAGAGATTGATTATGTATTAAATAATATAGTTCCTACACACACTAGTGGAACTTTATTAAAGGAAATTTTCTAGATAATAAACCTAATAGAAATGAATCATGTGTTGACTCATACCAATACTATATTCTTATGACTTGAGGGAAATGATACACACTAATTACTTCTTAACAAATTGACTGACTATTATAACCACTATGACCTTGGACACATAACGAAAAAGACTCCACAACAATGGTCTTAAATCATTATATTTTGACAAAAAATATAGTAACAGGTACATAGCATCATCAAGAACTCATTGGAATGATCAATGATGACGAACATTCTTTTACCATCACCAAAAGTAACTAAAAAGAGCATTGGTGAGGGTCAATAAAAGATCGTCACTAGAAGTGTCACCAAAGAGAGAATTAGTGATGGGTCTTTAATGACCCTCACCAAAAGTGTCACCAAAGAGAGAATTAGTGACGGGCCATTAACGACCCTCACCAAAAGTGTCATTGAAAATGGATTTGGTGACAAAACTTAAAGGACCATCACTATCTACACTTACAACAACGATCTTTTAAATACCATCACCATATGTGACATTGGTGATGGACCTTAAAGGTTTGTCACAGGCATGAAGTGTCATAAAAAACTCACTGGAATGATCAATGATGACGAACATTTATTGATCATCAAAAAAAGTAACCAAAATGATTATTGGTGACGGTCAATAAAATATTATCACTAGAAGTGTCACCAAATAGAGAATTAGTGATGGGCCTTTAACGACCCTCACCAAAAGTGTCACCAAAATGAGAATTAGTGACAGGCCTTTAACGACCCTCACCAAATGTGTCATTTAAAATGGATTTGGTGACAAACCTTAAAGGACCATCACTATATACACTTACAACAATGCTTTTTTAAAGACCATCACCATATGCGACATTGGTGATGGACCTTAAAGGTCTGTCGCAGGCATGACCCTCACCAATGACCTTTTTTCTTATAGTGCAACTTCTCTTTATTATTCTTCATTCAAGGTTACAGAATTGACACCGCCTTGCACACTTAGCTGCAAGGGTTCGTGCACTCAGTTGCGGACTCTACTAGGCCTCTATGCACTCAGCTGCAGAGCCTCTTCCTACTAGTACGACCCAATACACTTAGACTCTTACTCTATGCTTGAACCATTCATATTCATCTATCTCCTTTTCCTTATCTATATTTACAACTTAGAGCCTCACTCTATTTATACAATCCCATGGTCCACAGACCATGGGTAGGCCGACATGACATCACATTACATTACAAAACTTAGGGCAGAGAACCCTATGACTCAACCTACACTTCGCGCTCTGTGCCCGCAATTCATAGAATCTTACAATACATTTGACCAAAACCTAGGCTTTGAGCCCCAAAACATGTTGTGGGGGGATCTGATGCCCAACATCTATTCTTCATATTCTTTATTAATTTCAAATTTATCCTTCATTGAAGTTATTCTCTTCTATGAGTCTCCAAAAGTCTTTGCAAAGATTACCCACCTGTTGCAAATTTATTTCAAGTTTGGGTCATACACATACTTTGGAAACAAAAGTTTTGTGATTGATTTAAACTTAAAATCGTATAAAATCTAATACTATTTGATATATTTTCCCTAATGGGTGATAATATCTCTTGATGAGACTATTTGATTGGTTTATTATAAATAATGTTGTTGAATTATCTACACAAGTCATAATAACATGTAGAATCCTTAAGTGCACACATTACATGAAATTAATTTAAATCCTTATAGTCTTTAAAACCCATAATTCATTATCAACACACTAACCTACTATGTCATTCAAATTTTGTTTTTCTCACTCGTTAATATATACCCCTTCTCTTACAATAGTGGTTAGAAATAACCATCACCTATGTGAGTTGATGGTTAAGCTCGTTAGGATTTCATTCAAAGTGATTTTCTTTATGTTTTTCCCATGTTAGATGCTTATTAAACTTTATCCACTATATAATGGTTTGAACTAAATTAGTTGAATGAATATATTTGTAAGATAATTAGATTGTTTAATCACAATAAGATATTAATCATGTGAGAGCATATGACCATGTGTCATGACCACGGTCTTAACCCACCACTAAAATAACTGTGGAACCCTGGTTGTTTATTGTGATCACTCTTTGAACCCACAAAATACATTGATACCTAGATTATTTTCACAACCCTTTAACTCAAAATGCTAAACCATTAAGGTCACTGTTATGACCTTAGTCTTAACATACCACTCTAGTACAAAAAATTCTGGTATTGTGTGATAATTAAACCTAGTATACATTTTTTCAACCTACAAACTATTCAATTTTAATTGCAATCAACAACATTTCTTAACATACTGAAACACACAATATCAGATTGTTCTAGCATGTTGGTCGATTTTTGTACCATATTAGACAAATCGTCTTTTGATGGACTTTACAAACCATCCACAGTCGATGGTGTTGTCACCTACTCTACATCTCCTTACATTCATGCTCAAGAGACCCTATTTTTATAAAGGTCAGGCAACGGGTTCTATGTCTGAGAAGGAGGACCTGAGAGGAAGCTTGAAAATCAGAATGGAGGGAAATAGATTGCGTATCGAAGGCAAGGGATGATCTCTCAAGGACTCGAAGGTCAAGTTTCTCTTTCTATTCCTCTTGTGATGCATGGTAGCAAGTGATATGCACATAAAATTGTTATCGAACCTCAAGACCTTGGAGAAAACTTACTAGTAAAAAGTGAGCAACTTTTGGGTGGATCAACGTCCATCTCCACCTTTCCACTTTCTAGAAACAATCTGGGGGGGACAACCTATGCAAACAATAAGTCTCTCCACCACTTTGGAGTTGAATAGTCAACTTTTGATCCAATGAAGGAGATTCATTCTAAAGGGGTTGAAGAGATCTCCATCTCGCCATTGCTCGACCTCCGGAACCAAGTGTGGACCACACCAGCTAGCAGGCTTTCATTCTTTGGCACTATAAAAGGTAAAATCCAAAGGTCATAATAGTAACCCATTGTTTCTCCCTCACTCCTGTCCGCCACCTCACCCATTCACCAAATCCTGTCGCGACACATGCCAAACCCCATGACTTCATCATAACATCACCTGGCCGTTGGCCCTGCACTACCTATAAAATGACTTCTGCCACTCAAATTTTAAAAATTCCTTCATTGTTTCACAATGCTCCTCCTACCTGTGACCTACTCAGAACACCATTTATGCACCCCCGTCATCCCATTGTCATTTTCGTCCTGCTATGTGGCGACCAGCTAATCTGCTCACCTATACTTCGTGTTTTTTATAGGGTAAAATTTTTAAAAGCCAAGAAATGACAACCTCAAGTTCTTCCAAGCCCTAAAAGGCTCCAAAAACCTACGAACCTAAACTCTCATCGAGCCTTGACCCCCTCATGGATATGGAGGCACAAATCGTTGACCTAACCTGCTCCTACGACCTAGTTAGCTTCTTAGTTAACCTATTCAAATAGTATGTCAGGGGGGAAGATCCTTTCTGAGTGGTGGACTCGGGTCTATACTACCAGATTGCACCCATCGTGCATTATTTCCCAAAGTTTGTCTCTTGGCTGGTAGTGGCCTACATCAACAAGAATAATCATTTCACTTCTTCCAAAGGGGTTAAGATCCTATAAATCACCCCAACATTGATTTAGAAGGCCTTGATGCACCCTTCTACACTAGAATTAATGTCGTTCACTGACACTACCTTGATTTACTATTACTCCACTCTCCTAACCACTGAGCAGAAACCCTTGTTGAAAATGATCCTACCCCCTAGGCTAGATACCTTACCTGTTGTTGGTAGTTTTTCCCTCTCCTTTGTAGATCCAGTTCAACCTATCTTGTCCATTATTTCTCATATGTTGGGAGAAGAATATGCCACCATAGCCAATAAGGCCACCTTAGGCTTCCTCAAGAAAATGTTGTAGCCTGATTATGTGCTTCACATCCCACCTTACCTAGCTGAAGCCATTAGGTTCCAGATGCATCACTTCTCCACTACCTCATATTTTAGATACTATGCCTTGTTGTTTTTATCTTTTTTCTATAGTCTCATGTTGAAGAATTTGAGTGTTTAGGCCTAAACTTTGTCTCTAGGGACAAGAATCGGAACTTCGTTTTTTATTGGGATGTGGCTGTAAGAAAAAGACTAGATTCTCATAACTTTCCACAGTTTATCTCCACCTATATGGCCATTGCCTGTATGATCATTCATGGTGTTCCTCCTTCCAGATTTCTCCCCCAACATAAAGAAGTCCTTTATCTAATAAATAACACTAGGGTGGGGGACTAGTATTTTTTTGAAGACCACACAGAGATCGGGATATATAGGTGTGAAATTCCCCCCTACCACCTACATGTATTCATGCCTATGAGGATATTTTCATTAGAAATCATTAGGCAAAGTCTAGATACAGACCAGCTCCACTTTTTCCTTGAAAAGAAGTGGCATATATTCAAATTAGGAATACTAGTGGGACCTTTTGTTATTAATCCCAGGCAAGCCTCTACAATTGTTGAGGCCTTGATCAAGGATATGAATATTGACATAGGAGAGGTCTGGCACTATGACCCTCATGGCGTCATTTCTCAGAGGAGAGAAAATATAAATGCTTCGACTTATTTGCATGAGTCTAAACCTAAGGTAGAATAGAGAGCTAAGTCTGAATCATGGCCTCTTGACATAGAGATGGAGATTGACACACTGACTGATAAAGGCAAAGCATAAAAGAGGCCCATGGTCTAGATTATAACTATTGAGATGGTAGGGGCTTCCTCATCCAAAAATACTAAGACTCAAGAGGAAGAAGAAGAAGAGCTGGAAACAAGCCTAATGGAGCAATCTCCAGATCAACTAGATTTTCATATCTCATTGGAAGATGTGTCTCATTCTATTGTACTGTCTTCTTCACAGGTAGTTGTTTTAGGCGCAACTTCTAGCACACATTACCAGGGTCAAGTTGGTATGCATTTAAGGCCATTGAATAAAGCAATAAGAAAGTAAGAGAAGAGATACGACAATAGGTAGAATCTCATTCAACCCCCTATGACACCAGGCTACTGGCAACAATGGATTTGGAGAGGAATCAAATGAATTTTTCCTTGCAGCATCCTCGAGCCCAATCCTTGTCCCCAAGATCCCAATTCAAAACTCTGGATGTGTCTTTGGATATGGGAAGTATTCCCCTCTTAGAAAAAATCAATTTCCACAAGAAGGTTAGGGAAACACTATACAACGAACTAAATAAGAATGCCTTGACCATCATCAAGGCAGAAACACTACTGGAGAAAGATGCACATAGGTTGAAGCAAGAGAAAGACAATTCTCATGCTCTCCACATACAAAATGAAAACTTCGAGGATTTAGTTGTGAATCTTGGGGTGAATCCTGAAGGCAAGTCAAATGTAGAGACTTTACTCAAGGGTTCCCAAGCAAATATTCAAGAGCTAAGACACAATCTCAAGATGTCAGGAAGTGAACATGTCCAAACCAAGGACCTAGTGTAGGTAGAGGCAGAAAAAGACATCCTGGCCAATGAGATCATTGACAGGAACAATGAGGTCGTAGCCCTCAAGAAAATGATATTCAAGCTGTGGTAAAAGATTGACTCGCACATCTGCATGGTCATAATCCCTGTGGATCCCCAAAATCCTACTGAACTCTAGCTTTCAGAACAAGAATTAAAAAATGTACAAAGAGATCTAGAAACTGCCTAGAAAAACTTGGCCCTAAAGGAGAAATAAGTAGAGATCAACAAGACTAATGCTGAGATCCTCAGAAAGGACTTACAAGAAGCCAAGAAATATATCTCAGATCTGAAGGGAAAATTAAAAGGAAACATTTTACTGTTGCAAGCCAAACAACTAGTATGTGATGAGATTATTGAGGAGATGGAAAAGAACTAGGAATTCATAAACATGATTCATGAACAAAAAAACAATTAAATATTTTGAATACTCCATCATGACAACTAAGGGTGATGCAGTAAAGAACTCACAGATTTCCCAAAAGTTCATCAATTTCGTGAATGAGAGGAAACTTAGTGAGTTGAGGCCCATTGATGTAGTGGAAAGAGTGGGGGCCATCATGAAAATTACTAATATGATCTGAAAGGAGGAAGCCAGAGTGAGAGATGAAGAATGCGTAGGAGCAGTGGCAGGGAAAGCGGAGGCTTTTAATCAGGAGTTTGAAGCACTGATAAGGGTAGGGTTTTCAAGCTGTTGGGAAATGAGTGAGTTAAGCTCCTGGGATTAGTACAAACAATGACTAGTAGAGGCCAAAACCAGAGCAGACGCCTCCCATGAGAAGACTCCCACTCTAAATGGGAGAATAATGGTCAATTATCTCAAGAAAGAATTTCAGTTGCTTAGATTGATAAAAATTTTGTTCAGGGCTATGTTGGACTACTTAGACCTCACAAATTTGAATATCTCCCATCAATTGTTTTTGTGGTCTCATCTCTCAAATAGAGTACTATTCTAGAGGTGTCAGTAGTTCATCAATCCATCTATGCTATAGATCATTGACCCCTCGTTGCAGCCACCACCTCCTTCTCATCAACATTGAAGATATTGCAAACTGTGTCAATCATGACACCTTTACTTTTACTTTTATGTAACTATTTTATTCCCCCGGTCAATTGTGTTTTTGTTATAGATAGTTGTGCTACGAGGCACGCTTAATTTTTGTATGATGATTCTTTGGAACAAAATCAAGATGGAATATTTTTGTAACGGGTTTTCCTTCAGGAGCCCTATAAATACTATGAGAAGAGACTCTAAAAGGGTTTAGAACTTTGTGAAATTTTTCATTCCAATAGAGAAGCTCTATGCATTATGGATGTATTATTGCTCTGTTGAAAATTAATACAAGCTTTTGGTGATTCTGGCTCACTTGGGTTTATAGTATGTGTTATGACTATGTGTCTTCATATGTGTTTTATTTTATTCTCATATTGTATCATAAGTATCGCTGGATGTTTTTCTTATGAACGTATGGATTTGTTGAAGTCAAATATTGATGTATAATTCTTGTATGGATGGGAAAATCAAATCCTTAATGAGCATACTACATATATTTTCACTCCATTCTTAATCTCTTCTTTCATCGCTTCATTATGATTTTTACTATACATAATTATTATGGATAAGCCCTATTATTGAATTTCCTCCTAAGTTTAATTGCTCTATTTCATATACTAAAATGATTTATTAAGCTAAAAACCCATGTGATGAAGGTATTTATGCAGTTGCATTAATGTTTCTATGAGTTGATTTTCATTTGATGGTTATATACTTTCTAGAGGAGAGTTTTCATTTACCATTTTTCCATGAAATTTGAATATTGAGTGTGCGTGGCAGCTCTTGCAAATCTACAAGCACTCATTTAGGATTTCCTAGGAACTGGTATTCTTTACAACCCGGGGGCTATCTCTAGGAGGTTGATTTCGAGCCACAACATCTCTTGGCATCGTTGGCTAGTCAGCCAAGCAATAATTTGATGAACAAGTGAAAGACCACAAAATTAGCATAGACCAAGACCCAAGGGTGATAAAGTTGGCAAAAGAAATACTTGGTGACTACAAGAAAAAATACCTTGACCTATTTAAGAACTAAATGGATGCATTTGCTTGGTCTTATGAGCACCTGAAAACTTTTGATACCACTATTATCCAACACAAGATACCTTTAAAAGGAGGAGTGAAGCCTTACAACCAAAATCTTAGGCGGATCAATCCTTTAATACTTCCACCTATTGAAAAAGAAGTGAATAATTTATTAGAGGCTAAAATATTGTACCTTTGATGTATTCAGATTGGGTGGCCAATTTGGTCCCACTTAGAAAGAAGAATGGAGAAATAAGGTTGTGTATTTATTTTATGAACCTCAACAAGTCTTCTTCGAAAGATAACTACCCCCTACCCAAGATGGGCCACATTATATAGAAAGTGGTTGGTCAACAAGAATGTCTATGATGGATGGTTTCTCATGGTACAACCAATTTGTTTTACACCCATATGATCAGAAGAAAACTACCTTTACCACCCCCTGGGGAACATTCATGTATGCAAAAATGCCCTTTGGTTTAATTAATGTTGGAGCCACATTTTAGAGAGCCATGGACATTTATTTTGTGGGAGAAAAGATAAGTTTGTGGTTATATATTAAATGATATTATTATTTTCTCAAAGACAGATGAATAACACCTTGAGCTCCTAAGGCTTACCTTTGAGAATGCAAGAAGTATGGGTTTTCTTTGAATCCCAAAAAGTCTCAGTTTTCTCTAAGCGAAGGAAAACTACTTGGACACATAGTGGCCAAGGAGGGAGTGAGAATTGACCCAAAAAGAGTGTAGGCCATTCACATAGTCTCATTACCTTGGAATAGGAAATAGATTCAAGTGTTCTTGGGCATGATAAATTTCCTAAGAAGATTTGTGTCCAACTATGAAAATATAGTTAAGGAGATCACTGAGATGTTGAAGAAGAAAAAGGAGGTAAAATAGACCACAAAAGCCTGAGAATCATTCCTAAGGATCAAAAAGACCCTAGCTAAAGCAGATGTGTTAGTCAATCCAGACTATCTAACACCCTCTTTTATATTTTCTTTTGCCTTGCCTGACATAGTAGTAGTTCTTCTATTGCATAAGAACAATGAAGGACATGAGCAACGTGTGGCATTTTTTAGCCAAGTGCTAAGATATGTTAAGCTCAAATATGACATATTGGAAAAACAAGCTTATGCCCTTGTCAAAGCCTTGAAATATTTTTGAGTGTATGTATTGCAGTCAAGAACAATAGCTTATGTCCCCATGAGATTAGTGAAATATATTTTGGCGCAAGGAGACAATGAAGACAAGAGGGGCGGATGGATTGCCAAGATTCAGGAATATGATTTGGAAATCAAGCCCACTAAGTTGATAAAGGGACAGGAATTGGCTTTGGCGATGGGGGCTTCACTGGGGGAGAAATACCATAGCACATGGGTTCATATTGGGGGATATATATGGAGGAAAAAAAAAACATTATATATTGTGGGATATAGGGGGTAAAGAGTTTTTATATTGATAGGTATAAAAATGGAACTCAAAGTTAGTGAAAAAATATAAAGGGGTATAAAAAATGTTAATGAAAAAATGGATACCTACAATATCTAGTCAAAGTAGGGGTTTTTTAAGTTGGGAAGGTGTATTAGGTTCATATTGGTAGGGGGTTAAATAATGTGATTTTTAGAGGTATTTTCCAATATGTAGTCAAATTAGGGGTATTGTTTAGTATGCCACGAATGCACGCGATATGTCAGGTGTTCATTGAGTGAAGCCCCCGTGGGTTGGCTAAGATGATGTATGAATCTAATTGCATAGCTTTGGGAATTAATTTGTTATTAGAAGGAGAAAAGAAAGACACAGGTAAAGAGGAGCAATGAGGGGTCAAGAGCCCAACTTATGAAATTCATATGAAGTTTACCCTATCTCATTGGTACAAACATATAGTTCACTACTTGCTTTTCCAAAGATGCCCAGTGAATTTTGACAAAGGTAAATACCATATCCTGAGACTGTAGGCCTAGAGATTTGTCATTTCAAGTTGCCATTTGTATTGGAAAGATGTTGTGGGAGTTTTGTTGTTGTGTCTAGTTGAAGAGAAAGTGAACAATACAATGGATGAATTTCATCGTTGCATTTTTGGAGGGCACTACGGTTGGAAATATATTGCACATAAAATCCTCAAGGTAGGTTTTTATTGACCCAATATGTTTGGTGAGGTCTATTCTTATGTCAAGGTCTGTGATAAGTATCAAAGGTTTGTTGAAAAATAGAAATGGGTCCCTTTCCCCTTGATCCTTTTTTTGTGGAGGGACCCTTTAGACAGTGGGGATTCGACTTTATTGGAGAAATACACCCACCATCCAGCAGTCAACACAAATAGATTCTCACTACACCTGACTATTTCACCAAGTGGGTGGAGGTTATCCCAACCAGGAATGCAACTGATGTAGTTGTCATAAAATTTATGGAAGAAAACATTTTGGCCAAATTTGGGTGTCTGAGGAAGATAATCACAAATAATGCCCAAGTGTTCAAATCTACCAAGTTTTTGAGCAGAAATACAACATCCTTGTAGGCCACTCTACTACGTATTATCCAAAAGGGAATTTCCTGGTTGAATCATCCAACAAGACTCTTGTGAAAATCCTGAAAAAGACCATATCACAGAATCAGAAAAATTGGAACTCACAACTGAACTTTGCCTTGTGGGAAAACATAGTCACAACTAAGAGGTCAACTGGTAAATATCCATTTGAATTAGTGTATGGGAAAGTTATTGTTTTTCCCATAAAACTATAAATTATGGTGGCTAAATTACTACAACAGGTTGAAGAAGAGCCCAATCCTCTAACTAGGAGAATCAATCAACTTGTGGAACTTTAAGAAACCAGGGGAGAAGTGACTCAAAATTTAATCAAAAAACAAGAAAAGATGAATTTTCTTTTTTACAGAAGTGCCAAGGATATATTGCTACAGCTTGGAGACCTAGTGCTTAGGTGGGATGTGAGAATATAAGACAAAGAGAAGCATGGAAAATTTGATCCCTTATGGTTTGGACCCTTCAAGATTGTTGAGGAAAAGGGAAACAATACTTTCTTGTTGGAAAACCTCAAAGGTGAAGTGTCTGAAATGCCTATGAATGGGTAGTTCCTCAAGTTTTACTTCCAACACTAAGAGGTTCATTTTTCACCCATTGTACATACTGGTGAGCCAGTATAAAATATCGGTAGTAGTTTAAGTTATTCATATATTTCTGATTTTCTTTTATATACCTGAATAAAATGACTCCATACCCAATGGAGAGAAGACATTAACTTATAGGTTCTCAAAGAATTACTGGGAATACAATGTCCCCAATTAGAGTCGATGTTTTCACCTACTCGACATCTCCTTGCACTCATGCTCAAGAGACCCTATTTTTATAAAGGTCGAGCAACAAGTTCCATGTTTGAGAAGGAGGAACTCAGAGGAAACTTAAATATCAGAATGGAGGGAAATATATTATGTATCGAAGGCAAGGGATGAGCTCTCAAGGACATGATGGTTAAGTTTTTCTATCATTTTCCCTTGTGAAGCGTGGTGGAAAGTGATAGGTGCATAAAATAGTTATTGGACCTTAAGACCTTGGAGAAAACTTACCAGTTAAAAGTGTGCAACTTTCAGGTGGATCACTGTCCATCTCCACCTCACTACTTTCTGGAAGAAGTCTAGGGGGGAAACTTCCATGAAAAATAAGTCTCTCTACCCCTCCAGAGTTGAATATTTAACTTTCGATCCAACGACAGAGATTTATTTAGGAGCAATTGTAGAGATATTCGTCCTATTGTTGATCGACCTTTAAAACCAGGTAGGGACCACACCAACTGGTGGAGTTTCATTAGCTGACGCTATAAAAGGTAAACTCCAAAGGTCATAATGGTAACCCACTATTTCCCCCTCACTCCTATCTTCCACCTCACTCCCCATCGTCAAATCCCAATGTGACACATGTCTAACCGCTGAAGTCATCATGACATCACCTGACTATTGGCCCCCAATTCCTATAAAAATAATTCCCCCAGTCAAATTCTAAAAATTCCTTCTCTGTTTCCTGGTGCTCCTCCTGCATATGACCTTCTCAAAACATCGTTTGTAAACCCTTGTTGTCCCAATATCTCATCTCGGTGTCATTTTCATCCTCCTCTGTGGCAACCATCTAATCTACTCACATGTACTCCATGTTTTCTAGAAGGTAAAAGTTTTAAAAACTGATAATTAATAGCCTCAAGGTCTTCCAAGCCCCCAAAGGCTCTAATAACCCACGAACCCAAGCTCTCATCGAGCATTGACTCCCTCATGGATATGGAGGCACAAATTGTTGACCCAAACTGCTCCTACAACCTGGATAGCCTCCGAGATGAACTGTTCGACCAGTATGTCAGGAGGGCAAACCCTTTCCAAGCGGTGGACTTGGATCTGTACTACCAGATTGCACCCACCATGCATTATTTCCCATAGTTTGTCTCCTAGTTGGTAGTGGCCTACATCGACAAGAAAAACTATTTCATTTCTTCCCAAGGGGTTAAGATCCTAGGAATCACCCCACCACTAATTCATAAGGCCTTGATGCACCTTTCTCCCCAAGAATTAATGCAGTTCACTAATAATACCTTGTGTTGGTTTTCAAGCCACTGTGGGAGTTATTTGTACCTTCATGTTCCGGATTATCCACAGTTTCCAGTTTAGTCTGTCGACGTTTCGAGCCCCAACGGGGGTCCATCTTCAGGACACTTCTGAAAGATCATCTTTCATCTTTCGTTCATTTCATTTCTATCTTTCAGAAGTGTCCTGAAGATGGACCCCCGTTGGGGCTCGAAACGTCGACAGACTAAACTGGAAACTGTAATAATACCTTGATGTACTATTACTCCACTCTCCTAGCCACTAAGCAACAACCCTTCTTGAAAATGATCCTATCCCCTAGGCTAAATACCTTACATGTTGCTTATATTTTCTCCCTCTCCTTCTTTGCAGAGTCATTTCAACCTACCTTGTACACTATTACTCATCTACTCAGAGACGAAGACGCGACCATTGTCAATAAGGCCACGTTAGGCTTCCTCAAGAAAATGTTGCAGCCTGGTTGTGTACTTCACATCTCATCTTACCTGGCTAAAGCCATTAGGTTCTAGATGCATCACTTCTCCCCTACTTCCTATTTTAGATAATACTCCTTGTTGCTTTATCTTTTTCTATACTCTCATGTTGAATAATTTGAGTGTCTACGCCTAAACTTGATCTCCAAGGACAAGAAGAGGAACTTAGTTTCTTATTAGGATGTGGTTGTAAGAAAAAGACTATATTCTTAGAATTTTTCATAGTTTATCTCCACCTATATGGCCATTGCCTATAGGATCATTCATGGTGTGCCTCCTCCCATCGTTCTCCCCCAGAAGAAAGAACTCCTCCAACTCAACAAGAACACTAGGGTGGGGGACTCATATTTGTTTGAAGATCACACAGAGAACAGGATCTATGGGTGTGAACTTCCCCCATACCACATACCTATATTCATGCCTATGAATATTTTTTTAGAATTCATTAAGAAAAGTATAGCAATAGACCAGGTCCACTTTGTCCCTATAAATAAGGGCATTTGTTCAAATTAGGAATGCCAGTGGGACCCATTGTTGTTAATTCTAGGCAGGCCTCCGGAGCTGTTGAGGCCTTGTTCAAGGAGATGAATTTTGACATAGGAGAGGTCTAGAAATATGACCCACATGGAGTCATTTCTCAAAGGAGAGAAAATATAAAGGCTTCAACTTATTTTCATCAATCTAAACCTGAGGTAGAATGGAAATCTAACTCTGAATCATGGAATCTTAACATAGAGATGGATATTGACACTTTGACTGATAAATGTAAAGCATAAAAGAGGTCTGTGGTCTAGATTACATATATCAAGATGGTAGGGGCTTCCTCATTAAAAAACAATAACACTGAGCATGCATAAGAAGAAGAGTTGGAAAAGAGCCTAGTGGAGAAGGTCAGATCAACCAGGTTTTCATATCTCATTATAAGATTTGTCTTAGTCTATTGCCTCATCGTCTTCATAGGTAGTTGTTTTTGGAGAAAACTTCTAGTACATCAGTTCCAAGGTCAAGCTGGTCTGCATTCAAGGCCATTGAATAAAGAAATAAGAAAGCAAGAGAAGAGATGTAGCAGTAGGTAGAATCTCATTCAAACCCCTATCACACTAGGCTACCGGAAATAATGGATTTGGGGAGGAATCATATGAGGTTTTCCTTGCAGCATCCTCGAGCTCAGTCCTTGCCCTTAGGATCCCAATTCAAAACTATACACATGTCTTTGGTTATGATAGGTAGTCCCTTCCCAAAAAATATCAATTTCCACAAGAAGGTTTGGGAAATGCTATACAACGAGATGAATAAGAATGCGTTGACCATCATAAAGGAAGAAAGACTATTGGAGAAAGATGCACACATGCTGAAGTAAGAGAAAGCCAATTCTTGTTCTCTCCACATATATAATGAAAACTTGAAGGATCTGGTGGTGAAGCTTGATGTGAATCTTGAAGAGGAGTTATTTGTAGAGACTCTGCTCCAGGGTTCCCAAGTAGAGATTCAAGAGCTAAGACACAAGCTCAAGATGTCGAGAAGTAACATGTCCAGACCAAGGAACCAACGTAGGTAGAGGCAAAAAAATAGATCTTGGCCAATGAGATCATTGGCAGGAATAATGAGGCCATAGCTCTCAAGCAAATGATAGTCAAGCTACAACAAAAGATTTAATCACACATGTGCACAACCATCGTCCCTGTGGATCCCCAAAATACTACTGAGCATTTAACCAAGACCCTTACTGAACTCCAGCTTTTAGAAGGATAGCTAGAAAAGGTAGAATGAGATCTAGAAACTACCCAGCAAAACTTGACCCAGAAGGAGAAACAAGTAGAGATCAACAAGAATAATTTTGATATCCTCATCAAGGACCTACAAGAAGCCAAGCAAAAAATCTTAGAGCTGAAGGGAATGTTAAAAGGCAACATGTCACTAGTGCAAGCCAAACAACTAGTATGGGATGAGATTATTGAGGATATGTAAAAGAACTGGGAATTCGTAAACATGATGCATAGACAAAAAATAACAGCTATATATTTTGAATACTCCATCATGACAACCAAGGAGGATGGGGTAAAGAACTCATAGATTGACCAAAATTCCATCAAGTTTGTGAATAAGAGGCCACTGAGTGAGTTGAGGCCCATTAATGTAGTGGACAGAGTGGAGGCCATCATAGAAATTACTAAGATGATCCAAAATGAGGAAGCCATAGTGAGAGCTAAAGAATTTCTGGGAGCAATGGCAAGGAAAGTGGAGGCTTCCAATCAAGAGTTTGAAGCACTGATAAGGGCAGGGTTTCCTAGCTATTGGAAAATGGGCAAGTTAAGCCCCTGGGATCAGTACAAACAACAATTGATAGAGGAAAAACTAGAGAAGACTCCTCCCATGAGAAGATTTCCACTCTAAAGGGGAGAACAATGGTCAATTATCTCAAGAAACACTTTTAGTTGCTTGGATTGATAAAATTGTTGTTCAGGGCTAGGCTAGACTACTCAGACATCACCAGTTTGAAGATCTCCCATCAATTGTTTTTCTAGACTCCTCTCTCAAATCCATTACAGTAGAGGTGTTAGTAGTTCATCGATCCACCTACACTCTAGATCATTGACCCCTTGATGCAACCACCACCTCCTTCTTGACAACATGGAAGATATTACAGATTGAGTCAATCATAAAACTTTTACTTTTACTTTTATCTAACTATTTTATTTCCCCAATCAGTTACATTTTATTTTATAAATAGTTGTGCTATGAGGCACGCTTAATTTTGGTATGATGATTCTTTGGAACAAAATCAAGAGGGAATATTTTTGTAATGGGTTTTCCTTCGGGAGGCCTATAAAGAATATGATAAGAAACTCTAAAAGGGTTCAGAACTTTGTGAAAATTTTCATTGCAATAGATAAGCTCTATGCATTATGGATGTATTATTGCTCTGTTGAGAATAAATACAAGATTTTGGCGATTCCGACTCACCTGGGTTTATATTATGTGTTTCGGTTATGTGTCTTCATATGTGCTTCATTTTCTTCTCACATTGTATTGTAAGTATCACTTGATGTTTTTCTCATTAATGTATGGATTCGTTGAAGTCAAATATTGATGTATAGTGCCTGTATGGACATGAAATCAAATCCTTAAAGAGCATATTACGTATATTTGCACTCCATTCTTAATCTCTCTTATCTTCTCTCAATTCTAATTTTTACTATACAAGATTCTTGTGGATAAGCCATGTGTATTGAATTTCCTCATAAGCTTAGTTCCTATATTCCATATACTACAATTATTTAATAAGCTGCAAACCCATGTGATGAAGGTCGCTATACAATTGCGTTAATGTTTCTATGAGTTGATTTTCGTTTGATGGTTATATACTTCTTCTCGAAGAGGGTTCTGAATCATTGTTAATCCATGAAATTTGAATATTGAATGTGTGTGAAAGCTCTTGCAAATATGCACGCACCCATTTAGTATGTCCTACGCATTGGTCTTCTTTCCAACACGGGGGTTGTCTCTAGGAGGTTGATTTCCAGCCACAACAGATGACACTTTCCATATGTTATACTAGAATATGCCATACCAAAGTGTTCTAACATGTTGGTTCAATCCAATACCTCGATACCTTGGTATGGGGCCCCAAGGGCTACGCCCTTGGCTCTTTGCAATCAAGGCTCATAACCATTCCCTTTGGTCTTTTTGGTCCAAAAATAGATACACGTGAAAACCTTGTTGAGCCCAGTCTTGGTATGAGTCCCAAGACCTTTGGGTCTACCACTTTAATCCACCATGGACCAATTATTATTTGTCACATGGTCCATCTGCCATATCATACACCATGTGTCACCCTCTAACACTTCCATGTGTCACTTGCCAAATTCTTGTTGGTTGGCCAAAAACTTCGTTTTTACCTGCAACATGTCACTCATTGTTGCATCTACATCATTAGATATGCTACCTATCATCCATGTGGTGCCACATCACATATATGCCAAATCATACCAAACATCAACCTTATTCTTTTCATGTTTATACAACATGACATCTGATGTCTGACACCTTGATATCATCCCATCTTATATAGGTATGCATTAAGATGCTAAACTTATTTGGTACTTTATAATTATAGTTTAATCATGGATTAGTGAATAGGATTAATAAAATAATGTTGGAAACAAATTTATTTGAATTTAGTGTTAAATATTTTTGGCCTTATTTTTATATATGGCACCACACCCTTATTTTCATACATTGACACCTCTTGACCTTATATGCCAACTTCACGCCTATTGGGACCCCACGAAATGAATAAGAGCCATTGATCCCTCTTCGTGGATCGAACATGTTGGTACTTCTTCTAATGAGATCATGCTTGAGGAATCCCCCTGACTTTGACATGAATGAAAACACAATGTTCAACGCAACCTTTTCCTTTTAATTATTTTCTTGTAAACTTTCCAATCAAGTAATTGAGAAATTATTTTCCTATGTAACCAAAAACTTACCTTCCTAATACCTCTTAGTTAAATTTTCAATGATTTTCCTTGATGGGGGTGTGAACAGTGGTAGGTAGGTAATTTTGTTGTGTAATGGACCGTCTGTACATTTGTCCCATTCCATGCCTAACATGGAAGCACACAGGTGAAAGGGGTTAGGATTCACTCCCAACATTCATTCCTTATAAATATTTTTTCTTTCCTATAGGATGGTGGAGGTTTCTTACGTGTGCGAGAAGAGGTGAGGTTTACTCCTCTACCTCTTGCACATTGCATCATCTTGAGGTGTATTTTGTTCGATTTTGGTTGCATGTTGTTGAGTTCAAGTATGGTTATTGGGAGCTCATGGTATGTCAGGTTCAAATTCAGTTGATGCAACTGTGGAGTCGGTGTTCTTCATCCTATATTTTCATTCTATAGAACTTGGGTTGGTATTTAACTGGAGGTTATTTATTTACCCTCGCCTTCTTTTAACAATGAATATAGAGTTATTTTGATGAGTACATGGACATGAAGCTCACAACTATGGTGGTTTTGGTTGAAGAAATTTTGTTGCACCTTTTTTATCTTTATAACTCGATGCTCATCTCTCATAATGACCTTCTATATGACCTTTGCTTGGTGAAGTCGTCATCATGTTCAAGCTTTGCATCTTTGGGTGAAGTTCCATGCAACTAGTACACTATGTAAAATGGGATCTGAGTCTCCTTTTTTGGGATCACATTTGTTGTTATGTGTTTGTCTTTGGATATGAGCTTTTGGATTATGGACAATATCTTGGATCTATTCGTCCACGGTCGTGTTTGGGTACTGACATGTTTGCAACTAGGTTAAAGTTGTTGTTGTTATTTTGTTTTGGCCTCTTGGAAGTTCGAAAATTGGTTTATGTTTGTTGTGAGGAACTATGCTCTAGGATTGGTCATGATGAGTCTTGGTACCTGAATGTATTAAGCATGCCTCGACTCTCTTGTGATTGAATTATGTTCCTAGATCAAATTGAATACGTAAATGACATGTAATCTTTTTGTAATAATATAATTTGTTACCATTCACAAAAAAAAATCAATGATTAAAAACATATTTTCTATGTAGCTTAACATTTCATCTTCCCATCCCATGCCTCTTGTTTCTAGTTAAGTTTCTTATAATCCATCATTTCTTGGTTTTGGAATTTATAAAGGACATACTAAAATGATTAGTCAATGTTAATGAGACACTCATTAACATCTAGTTTGTCAACATTAATGAAAGGCCTATTAGTGGACGATCCATTTTATTATTAGTTTCTCAATGTTTAGGTCTTATTGGTTTTTTTTTTATTTTTTGGTTTTGTCTTGTTTCCCAAATTAATAATTGTCATATTTGATTATGAATTTTTATACACAGCCAAAATTAGTAATTAGAAATATCATTTGTTTTCAATCTTCCCTGCATCTATCTAAGTGGACAAGATAATTTTTCATTATAAGAAAAAACTTTCATTATTTAATATTTTTAATCCTTAATTATAAGGTATTTAAATAGATATGTATAGAAAAATTTCATAGGTTATCTAAAACAAATATTCATAAAGAAATTACAAAAGGGGTTTACAAAGCATATTATATATATATAAAGTTAAGAAATATTCTTTATCTTAAACTTTATCATTATTATTGTAATTGTTTTTTTTAAATAATTATTTTTTTATTTGAGATAAATACTATATATATGGTTATGGAATTATCCCAAAAAATCATTTAAAAATAAATATATTTAAAATATTTTATTATAGATATAAAAATATCCATAATATCAAAAATACTATCCATCAAGTAATTGAAAACAAATTGTGAACTTAAATGTCTCATATATTGATAGACTACCCTTACAAAAGGACTTCATAATCTATTTTAATCATTAAATAGAGAATATTATAAAACCACTATATGAACATAAAGCGCATATAAATCATTATCATTATCATTAAATATGATTCTATCATCACTCTAATATATCGTAAAGTCCATATCTCTCATGGTATTCGCTATCCTCTTACGTAGTTCAAGTTCTATTCTCAGTGAATAAGGATGAAGTTTGGCCATCACATGCCATCAAACCAGTGTATGTGTAATTTATTACATGATTGGTGATGAAACTTAAATCAAGAAAACACTTCATTTTATACATGATTGGTGATGAAACTATTTATATATCCTTAAACTTTGAGATCCTAAGTTCAATATGAAAAATAAAGGCGTATGACGTTTTTAATTAGAAAGGTTTCTTAATATTAGAGGAAGTTGCTACATATCCCACATCTAGCTCCATTTGGAACATTGTTTTACTATCATAGGAAAAATGGAAGAGATAGACGAGCCTTATGTATCTTCAAAAAACCGTTTTAGTATTAAATATCATTTATAATCTAAAATATAAGCTTAGTTTAGTGGAAAAATCTATTACAACATATTATTCATTTTACTTTATTAGTTTTTATATTTTTTTATAAATTTTTGGGTGTGATATGGAGTAGATCATTACATTGTTTTTCATTCATCTCAATGCTTTTAGAGTAGAAAAAATGGAGGAATCAACTCACGATACCACTTTTACCGACAACAACAGTTGGCAAATTGGAGTCTCAAACCTCCTAGGAGAATTTTGAGGCATAAAATGACGTTTTTGGGGGGTTAAAACTTTACCTCTTTAGTGTGACACCTCTTTTTCATATTCTACACACAAATTCCTTTCCAACAACACAAGAATTGTCTCAATGAAAGTTAGTATACAAAAGTTATGCCACTCAGAAGTTGACCTTTTTGTTTTAACCACCATAATTCAAGGGGATGCCACATCAAACCCTATACTCATGCTAAAGGGGACATCCACGTGATTATTATGAAGAAAACTCTAGAAGGGTCCATGTTGTAACTCTATTTAAGTGTTGAGGTAGTTAAACCTAACCACTAGTAGGATATTGAGTTGTGTTATAAGCGGGCCACGGGGAGGAAAAGGTGTTTGACTCTTTTCGAGGGTATCTGGATTACTTGTGCATGGTAGTAGCGCCCAAGCCACATGCCATACTTATTTTTAATTGCAACCATGTTCTATTCATGAATAAAGAGTAGAGCTACTTCATTTTCCAATAGGGTTTTCTCCTAAAAGGGTTTCCCATGATATATCTTGTGTCAAATGTGGTTCCTGGGTTTTTATTTCACTCTTCTTGATTTTCTATATAAAAATTAATTTGCATTTATACACAATAAACACAAATCTAAATAGAAATAAACCCTAATAATGTATATTTCAAATCTTTTAATTATAATTTATAAGATCTATTGTGATGAAATGTTCACTTGAATATCCACTGCAGTTTACAGATCGTATTGGTATCAAAGTAAGTTTATTTGGGTATATTGTGGATATTTATAGAGGATCTATATCGGTGAATCCAAAAGTCATGAAACCCAAGTCATGAACGACAAATCTGTGAATAATCGTCTTGATCTTGCAAAGAAGATATTTTCATGGTTGGAAGCATAAGTTGTAGATATAAGTCGTAATGTGAACCTACTCATGTCATCCCTATGCAATACTCTTGAACTATTCAAAGAGTATGTGGATTCTAGTGCATAGGACTAAATCAAAGTGGAGATCAAGAGATCAGGAAGAAACATAGTACCAGTTGAGGAAAGGACCTAAAGGAGATCAACCCAGTTTGAGTGTCATGAACCATTTACAATTCATATTCAAAATGGAGGTGAAGGTTCATATCAAGGCATACCATGGTGATATTGATTCTTTGAAGCTGACTCACTAGTTATAATAATTAGAAGTGTATTTCAATATTCATCATATAGAGGAAGAATAGAAGATTTTATTTATGGGCTGAAATTACAGGGCCATGCCCTAACCTGGTGGGAAATCCACATGAAGACCTTGAGGTTGGAGGGAGATCTCCCCAGTGACTAAGTAGTAGGATTTTAAAACCCTCATAAAGTCACAATTTAACCCTATCAAGTATGTATAGGACTAGTGGATCTAATGGCACTACTTCATGCATAAGCAGGGGTAGAGTGTATAGGATTACACCATATAATTCAAAAAGATGGCCATAATGTTGGGCATCTCCCTAAAGAACCTAGATGTACTCATCAAGAATATTTTGGGTCTACACATCCATCTATAGAAGCAAGTGATGTTGTTCAAGCCTAGATAGATGCACGAGGATTGTGTATAGACATAGTACCTAGAGAACATAGCCTAAAGGAAATGAAATCAAGTGGATCGAAGTAGAAGCAACATGTTGCTTCTAAAGAGGGGGAAAATAAGCGGAAAAGGTAAAAAGACAGTAAACATAGCACACTAGTGCAAAGACCCTAGAAACCACTGCAACCACTGTAATATTGGTTACCATATAGAGGAGAAGTGTTGGAAGTTGCATCCAAATATTAACCCAAAGAACAAAAAGTAAAGATACTAAGAAGAAGAATCTCATGGAAAATAATTTGAGAAACCAAGTTGAAAGTAGCATGGATGTGGATGATAAGAGTGTTTGTACATTAGTACAAAAGTTGGTGAATCTCAATATCCTTTAGCCCTAAAGAAGTCAACCATCAGAATGCCTAGCTTCCTAAGAAGTTTCATGACCAAAATCATCCAAAAACTGCCTCTAAGAAGATCAGCGCAGATAACCCTTCATTAGGGTGCCCTGCAATGCAAATCATACACTGGTAGGGTGCTATGCGGTGCACTTGGTCCCTCTTTAGCCTACACTAGGCAAATTTGAGTGAATTTCCATGACGGTTTGAAAGATTCCTTATCCATTCGATGCCTCTAGAAGTTTCTCAAGGCTATCTACTCTTTTATGCTCATATTTGGATGAGGAAGGGAGTTAAGGAGCATTAATCCCTTATCCCTTCCTCCATGGAACTAAATTCTAAGTTTGGGATGACATTCATTATCACCATTTATGACATAACTTCTTTCATTCACCTATCAAAAGACCACTCATCTAAGTGATCAGGGGCAGGAAATTATTGAATTATAGGTAGATGTTGTTAGTATGAGACTCGAGTTGATTTCAAGTATTGTAATGATGTCAAAATGTCTTGCTTGTTATGAGGAGAGGATGGGATTGAACTAGAGGAGTGATGCTGAATCGAGCAATGGGTTGTAACTCTTCCTTTTACTAATAAAGTGTTCAAAGCTTTTTCCATATGCTTGTGTTATTCATTTACACTTTCATATGTGTATCATGTACTTGATTCCATGCTATGTTTAATCAATAGATCATTATCATATGCTTTGATTGGTTGTTGTCTTATGTTTGTGTGCAGGTACTCTTCAAGTGGATTAAGTATGGAGAGGAGCAACAGAGCTAGTCAAGGGAGATAAGGAGCAAGCAAAAGCTACAGGTAGGCTTTTTTGCCTCTTATTTTATCTATTGGTCATAGGAAAAGTAGAAAATGCTTTGCACTATTTTTCTAGACTTAGCTACTAGTCTAGGGGCCTAAGCGTTTATCCATAGACATTAAAACTTCCCAAAAAAATCTGGAGAGGCATGAAATAGCAAGAGGGCCAAGTTATCCTAGAGAGACATCACAAAGGCTCTGCCCAATAGCTTCAGTTTCCAGATCGATTTTATGGTGAGGGAAATCATTCTCAGTTCCAGAGGTCAGGAATAGGTTCTAGAAGGCTGGAGAAATGATTTCTATAGCAACTAGAGGCAGAATGAATTCATCAGTGGAAGTTTCAAGCCACACGTGTGGCAGACAACGCAGAAGCAGCGTAGAAGAGGTTTATGCTTGGGTTTGGATGACCATATTTCTGAAGGCAAGTCATGTCAGATATTGTGTGTGGGAGAAGGGAAATTCCCTTCAGTATTTTTCCCATATTTTCTTGTTGTGGATTTCCAGTTTTAGGCATCGAGATTGTACTTAGACTTTTCACTGTTTCATAATATTAAAACCCTCATCTGCTGCACTGGTTTTCCCAAGTTGGGTTTTTCCAGGGACTTTTGTCCAAAAATGATTGTGTTATTTTTATATGTGTGCGCTACCATTTCTTCCATCTTTTATTCTTTTGTGATTTTAATTGTGTAGGTTGCAGTGTCATTTATTCAATATTGGTCGTGGCAAACAACAAATAAATTGTTAAATAAAATTAACAATTAGGAGAATAATTTCCAGTTGTTGCAATAAGATTTCGGTCTAGGAATTTTTACATGGTATGAGAGCATAATTGATTAGACAGAGAGATCAAAGGTGAAAGGAAGAAATTTAACTGCTCAGTGTGGGCAGCAGGCCGAAATTCCCAAGGGCAACGCAATTCTTTTGCAAGGAGGCCGAGTTGCTTGAGGAAGTTTGATTTTTTCGAGAGGGGGAGAAAAAATTGATTCTCCCAGATCGAGTGATTCCAGAGGAGAAGGAGCATCTCATATTTTTCATTGGGAAGATCTATAGCTAGATGTAGTGGTTTTTGTAGTAGTTTTCTAGAGAAAAGGCAACATCGGGTGGAAGGAAGAAGAGAACACACTTTGGGAATATTTTCCTCCAGGAATTTCTAGTATCAAGAAGTTCAATTTTTCTTGCAGATCAACAGTCATTGCGAGTAGGTATTCTCACTCTAGAAAGGAGTGTAAATAGCAGAGCAACAGCTGAGTAGAAGGAAAGAGGATATTTTCGACATTTTCTTGAGATGCCCACTACTAGGCTTAGTGATCAAGACAAGTTGGATGGGGATTCCAACTATGTCATCTAGAAGGGAAGGATGTCCTTCCTTCTAGATGAGTTTGGATTGAAAACATATATTGAGGCAGTGGTAGCATTTCCCATGGATGCAGATCAACTAAAGGAGTACAAAAAGGAGATGGAACGGGTGAAGAGGTTGATCCTAGATGGAGATTGAGATCATGTTGTTTCACATATAGATGGCAAAGATATTACTAAGGAGATGTGGGATTCTCTTCCCAAATTGTATTAGGGTACTTCCAAGCAGTGAAAGATGTACCTCAAGGAGAATTTGAGGCTCATCTAGATGCAAAAGTGAGAAGGCATATACCCCTTCCTCACTAGGATGCAGGAGGTATGGGACAAGTTGTCATTTGTTGGGGCAGTGCCTCAACCTACAGAGCTTGTGATATTGGCACTCAATTGTGTTTCCAAGGACTAGCAGGTCTTTTTCCAAAGCATATTGGGTAGAGACAAGCTACTAGATGGGGAAAGCATGTGGGATGACTTTCAACAAGAGGAATTGAGGTGAGATTTTCTAAAGAGTTCCATCAATGATAACAGTAGTGGACAGAAGGAGGTGAATGAGGAGGAGCATGTGGTCCTTGCATCAAAGGGTCCCAGTCAGGGATAGGAGCAGAGGAAGAAGAATAAGGACTTGTCGAAGGTCAAGTGCTTCAAATGTGGTGAGATTGGTAATTATAGTACCTAGTGTCCTCTTAGGAAGAAGGATAAGGATGAGAAGCAAGACTAGTAAGATGGAGGAAGTCTTCACCATCTTTTCTGCTATACCTCTAGGAGTGAGGTCGGGTGACTTGGTGTTGTAGCTCAAGAGCACTCTAGATGGGAAGGACCCTTGAGGAGTCCACCTCATGGATCAATACCTTGACACAGGGTCCCACAATATTTAATAGCAGGATGGATCAGTGACAGTTGATTAGTCAAATGCTAGAGTGACGATTGTAGAGACTAGTAGCAGTCAGATGCTGGGGAATGCAATATAAAGTTGGAAGCAGTGTAGTTCACATAGATAAGAGTTAGCAGTAGCGAAGATTATTTAGTGACAGTTGAGATACTCACAGTAGTTAGAGAATCAGGTGACAGATGCATTATATTGATCATAGTTGATTCAATATTTTGGATGGTTTTCAGTTGTAGATGTTGCAGATTCAACAGCAATAGATGAGAAGAAGTTGCAGTGCAGATGCAGTGTTGGAAGTGGTTCAACAGGGTCAGAAGAAGCAGAGATGCAATGTATATCAGAGTTGTGTAGTAGTTGGTGGGTACTATGCTCAGACATTAGCAACATGATAGGAAATGATGCAGAGACAGGGTGTTGCTACATGGGGTTCAATAGCATTAGAACACATACCTTGCTAACAGGGAGTGTTATTTTTTACAAAATCGGATGCTTTCTAGCCTTGAAATTTTGTGGAGTGGATAGAATACATGAGATATCCAAAACCAAGAAATCATTTCTTGAAATTCCTCCAATAAATGACGTAATTAGATTATTAACCATTTTTTAAATATTGCATAAGTCAAAACTTAGGGAATATGGTTAATTAATTAGTATTAATTAAGTCAACGTGAGAATCATCTAGAAACTCACACAAATCTATCCATAGATGATCATATCCATTGATTAAGTTTTAATCTTTTTCATTTATGCAACAACAGAGGATTATAAGAGGAGTTCGATGGGGTGATGGAGAAGATGCTTGGGAGGTTCAATTTATGAGTAGATCGATTTCTAGAGTAGCAGCAGTCATTTACCAGAGAGATATCTAGAAATCGAAGTAGTGTGAGAGGGGAAGGGACAGTGATCCAGAGGAAATATTGCCATATTTAGAGAGGCAACAACAAGAGGGCCAAGTTATCCCAGAGAGGCAGCATAGAGGATCTGCATAGTAGCTTCAGTAGGAAGATCAATTTGTCAGTGAGGAAAATCCTTCTCAATTCTAGAGGCCAAGAAGAGGTTCTAGAAGGCCAGAGACATGATTTCCTTAGTAGCTGGAGGTAGAATGACTTCATCAATGGCAATTTCTAGCCACAAGTGTAGCAGACAGTGTAGAGGCAGCGCAAAAGAGGCTCGTGTTGGGGTTTCGATGACTAGAGTTTTGAAGGCAAGTCATGCTAGAGATTACCTGTGGGAGAACGGAAATTGCCTTCAACATTTTTCCCAAAGTTTCTTGCTGTGGATTTCTGGTTTCATGCATCCAAATTATACTCATATTTTGCACAATATTAAAACCCTCATATTCTACACCGGTTTTCCCAAGTTGTGTTTTTCTGAGGACTTTTGTCCAAAAAAATTTGTTTTATTTTTATGTGTGTGTGCTAGCATTTCTTCTAGCATTTCTTCTTCCATAGTTTTAATTTTGTAGGATAGAATGTGATTTATTCAGTATTTGTCATAGAAAACAAGAAATAAATTGTTAAATAAAATTAACAATTAGGAGAATAATTTCCAGTTGCTGCAATAAGACTCTGGTTTAGGAATTTTCACATAAACACTTTCACATTAATATATAGGTCAAGAAGACAAAGACTAATGTTTTTTTTTACTCAGACTCATATGGAATCTTATTAAAATAGATTTGGTCAATAAATTGGGATTGCAAGTTCATGATCATCTAAGCCCATATATATTGGGATGGGAAAATATGGATGTTGAGTTAAAGGTAACAAAACATTGCAAAATTATATTCGCTCCCAGTGTTGATTTTATTGATGAAGTAGAACAAGATGTAGTTCCCCTTGATGTATGTGGAGTGGTGCTTGGAATTCCCTAAACTTACATGCAAGATGCAATATTCATGTGAAGATCCAACTAGTACCAAATCGTTGTAGTTGTTGCGACAAACACCCTCCAAAATTTTGTCTACACTTGAATTTTGGAGCCTACTATGGATATTTTATTGTTCATTCCATAGCCACTTTATGGTTGATTTATGCTTTGTTAAGTTTTTTGGTCTTCTTCTCAAATTCTAAGTGTAAAATTCACCTGCTTATGCATGCTTAGTTCTTGAATAATTCACAAGTGCACTTCTCTTGATGCAAGCTTACATAAATGATGCACTTCTCTTGGAAATAAGGCTCGTGCAATCACTAGTGATAGTGAATATGAAATTCATAAGCACAGTGTACTTTGTAATACATATCGATATTCAATTTGGACTTTTAAGTGCCAGTTTCTTACTTTTGGTTGTGATTGTACTTCTATTTATTTTTTTCACTTTAATAAGTTTTATTTTCATGTTATCTTCGCTTTGGCATGTGTTGTTTTCAATGTCATTCACAATTTGCAAGTGTCGCTTGAAATTTTCTCTTACTATCATAAGCGTCGTATTTTAGCATGGGAAGTGTTGCACATTGTAAAAGTAGAATTGTGGTTCATTTTATGAGGAAAAATTGATACTAGTGGGTCCTATTTACCATGCAAACATGTACTAGACCCATTCCCAAAGTTTCATGCATTGTCTTACTAGTGTCATCATTGTCATCGCAAAGTGTATCTTAAGTGTCATGCTAGTTGAAGGGAGTCAATTGTACATTCTTAAAGGACAGTGCTGACACATTCTCATCAGAAATATTCCCCAAGTATTGAGCATTTTCGTACAAGTGTCGTCACTATCGTCGCAAAGTGTACCCTAAGTGTCGCAGTTGGAGGCGGTTGTTGTATTGTCATTGCATTGAGGGGATCATGTTGTTCTTATGTACTGAGTGTTCAATGCTGTGTCGTAAATTGTTCTAAGTGTGTGTGATCATTCATAAGTTGAATATCGGTCTCACTTCTACCTTACTGATCTCGCACATAGCTAAATCCTAAAAAGATTTCTTCCCAACCAACTTAACCCAACTCATCCTCCTTGAACTACACAATTCTGAGTAGCAAGGCTCAAGATCCTCCCATGCCTCCTAATATTGTGAATTTAAAGTGAATACATGATTAAAAACTAGGAAATTAACATTGTTTCATTTATGTGTGTGTGTGTGTGTGTGTGTGTGTGTGTGTGTGTGTGTGTGTGTGTGTGTTATGAGTTTTGTGACATGTGTAGATCATTTGGAAGCTTCCAAGGCACCCTTATGTGGCCTCCCAAGATCAAATTCGAATTTAAACTCAAGAGGTGGACCATATTCCAAGGAGAAATATCATGGAGATCTTTTACGAGTAATGGGATTTGTATCTAGTATTTAGGGATAAGTTGAGACAAGTATGGATCTAGTAGATATTTAAGGGATCTATATTTATTGAGTAGATATCCTTAATTCATGTATAAATAGGAGGAGCATCCTTCAAAGGAGGCTAACAGTTATCAGTTATTCATTAGCATTAGATTTATGATTGTTCATTCAGCATGAATAATATCATTTTCTCCAAATCATGAGTTATGAGTGTTGTTTGATTCTTAAGATGTGATAGTTGTTCTTGTGTGCTTATTGAGGAATGGAAGGATCCCCATCAACTACAATCTGCATACAACTATAACATAGTTTGATTTATGTTATTTCCTTTCATGCAAGTGTGCTTTACTTTCTATAAGTGTGATTTTCTTTCTACAAGTTTGATTCACTTTCTTACATTTGATTTGATTGTCATTAAATTGCTTTCTTACTAGCTATCTTGGTTTGCTTGCTTTACAACTAAATCACTAGTTGCTATTTACTGCTTTTTGGATTAATTTACTGCTTTCTAGATTATTGTAGTTTGCGTCTTATAGTTGTTCATATATTAGTTTCCTTTAGAATAGTTTAGAAAGGCCATGGCGTTAATTCATTCATTCCAACTTTAGAATTAATTTAGTTTTATTGCATGAGATTTCTTTTGCAATTTTCTTTAGTTATATTTGTAATATGCATTTCCTTTCTCTCTTGCCATCCTAAACAAACATTCTACAATAGCTTCATATGAGGTCCCATATATTTTGGTTTTCTTCTAAGTTTACGAAACTCCTGGTTGACATATTAAAATGATAAGGGATTTAGCATACCATTAAAATGCCCTACATTTTTGGCATCATTGTCGCGGAAGCATACTTAGATGTAACTAGTTAGGAAGATTGTTTAGAAAGCATTTTAATTAGGGTTATTTCCATTTAGACAGAAATTCATAAAACAAAATCTCCATTCACTAAAAAAAAAAAACATAAAAAACCATCCATATCATGAATTCCTAGTTTTGCAGGTAGAAGAAATGGATGAAGATGGTGAAGATGAGGAAGATCCTTTTGGATTTCCCATTCAAGAAATTGATATCAATGTTCATATGAAGAACATCTCTCCATTTATACTTCCTATATTCAATGGTATGAGATCAGAAGGCCCAAAAACTTTTCTATTTGAATTTGAAATAATTGTAGATCTTATGGCTACTTATTACACAATCAAAAGTTGAATTTGTTTCCGGCAACATTGAAGGATAAAGCTCTTAAATGGTTCATGACTTTAGGAACAAATTTTATAAGGACATGGGATGATATGAAACGAGTAATTTTGGAAAAATACAAAGATTATTGTATAAACCATGACCTTAGAAATCAAGTCTTTAAGATGAACCAAAAAGAGGATGAAAGATTAGAAGGTTTAGTGGAGAGATTTACATATCATGTCAAAAGAGCTAAATTGCATAATTTAGTATCAAACACGTTAAAAATTATCCTACTAAATGCTATAAGGGATGAATGGATTGATCTTCTTAACCTGGTGGGAAAAGGAGATGTTTCACAATTGTCATTTCAAGAGATTTGTGAATTATGTAAGAACATATCAAGAGGGAAAAAAAAGTATGTAAGATCCCCTCAGGATCCTGTTATGGAAAGAGTAGGTAAGTCGACATCAGTGTTGGTAAGTCAAATTGAACTTAACAATTTGCTAGACATTTTTGGTAATTTAAAAGAACAAATTGATATGCTAAGAATGGATAACAAGAAAATAATTGAGAATGTTGCTTCTTATGTTTTTCCCTAAATGCAAAAAGAAACATGATTTGCATAAATGCCTACTTGATAACATTAAAATGTATGAAATTTGTGCAAGATCACAGACTACTAAAGATTGTCCATCATTACCGAGGTTAAAGGCAATTTACCAAGGAGCAAATCAAATGCTGGAACAATCTTGTTATGGGGCTCCAAAAAGATCACAACAACCTCATCAACCTAGTATGATGCAAGATCTTACTTCTCAATTTCAAGGTTATGCACAACAATCTCAAAGTAATTGGCATACACCCTTCCTTTGGGAACCTTGGCCATCTCAATCCCAACCTCAAAAACAATATTGGAAACAATGTTGGCAAGGGCCTTATAGAAGAAATCCACTGTATCCTCAATCTTTTCCTCACTATCCTCAATGCCAAGCTCAATTCCAAGGTCAATGCTATTCATATTATTCACCTCCACCACAACATCCATTTCACTCTCAATTGACCTCAATTCAACCATTACCATTCGCACAAGTACCCCAAAGATCCATTTCCACTCCACTACCTACACAACCATTTGGAATCCCCAATAATAAAACGCCTCAACCCACTCATAATGTTGAGGTACTGCAAGATAAAGCACCAATTTCCATTGAAGAACAACAATCAAAAGAAGAAAAATATTCAGGTAACTTCCAAGAATCATGGATGTATGTTAAAGAAGTAAAGTTGTTGAAACCTGAGTGTCATGCAGGTCTATCATTGTTATGAACCAACTCAAGAAAAGATAGAAAAGATTGATCAACACCTTAGAATTCATCCTCTTCGAGGGGGCAACCTCCTTTACATTACATAAATGAACAATTCTTGGATGATACAAATGAAAAAACCTCCTTTCTATATAGGAGTCTAAGGAGTCACAATATAACCCAGTTGACATAACAATAATAATATAAAGCCACAAAAATAACAATAGAGGGATTCTATGGGGCACAGTAATAACAATATGGGGGCAATAAGGGCACAACAATATTAATAAGGGGTACAACTACAATAGTAATGGGGTAATCACTAGTATTATAGGGACCCAACATGCCCCTCTCCTTCAAAAAAGTGTTGTCCTCAACGCTTGAGTAGTTCTGGATACTTCTGCATAAAATTATCATCCTCCCATGTGGAATATTCAGTGGATAAGTTCTTCCACTTGATAAGATACTCTGAAATTGAACGATTTCATAGCTGTCGAGTTCTTGTTTCTGTGACTGCTTCCGGTTCCAATATAATTTTTCCTTCCTCATCAAGTTCGGGCAATATTGTTTGAACTGGGAGCTTGTCGCCTATAACCTTCTTTAAACATGAAACATGGAAAACTGGGTGCAATCAAGAAGCTGCAGGAAGCTCCAATTTGTATGCCATAGTACCAATCTTTTGCAACACCTTGTACGGACCATAATACTTTGGTGATAATTTATTATCCTTCTTAGCTTCTTGAGGGACATTTGCTTATATGGTTGTAGCCGTAGAAATAGCCAATCACCTACATGAAAACTTCTTTCGCTGCGATGTTGATCTGCCTGTTGTTTCATTCTATTCTGTGCCAACACGAGGTTATCCTTTAAGAGTTGGAGGACTTGTTGTTGATGTTCGATGTGATGTTCCACTGCTTGAACCTTAGAATTTTCTCTTAAATATGATGTGATGGATGGTGGCTGATACCCATAAAGTGCCATAAATGGGGTCATTTTTGTTGCTGCATGGAAGGAAGTGTTATACCACCATTCAGCCAGAGGCAACCATTTGACCCATTGTGTCTATTTATCAGATACAAAGCAACGAAGATATCCTTCCAAACATTTGTTTACTATCTCAGTATGCCGATCAGATTGAGGATGATAAGATGAGCTATGAGCTAACTGACTACCAAGACAAGAAAATAATTCTGTCCAAAAATTTCCAGTGAAAATGGGATCTTTGTCACTTACAGTAATCTTTGGGTTTCCATGTAGCTTTTGAATTGTTTCCATAAATGCAGTAGAAACTGTACTGGCTTTAAATGGATGTGATAATGCACAAAAGTGTGGATAGTTGGTAAGTTTGCCAACTACCACCATGATGACACTCTTTCCCTCAGACTTGGGTAAACCTGTGATAAAATCCATTAAAACCTCCTCCCAATGTTGGCTTGGAATGGATAAAGGTTGTAATAGACCCGGTGTCTTAATTGTTTCAACTTTATTTTGTTGGAAAACCAAACGTTTCGCCACAAACTTTTGAATATACGATTTAAAGCCATCCCAAAAAAAATCCTTCTTAACCCTATGGTAAGTTTTTAAAAATCCTGAGTGCCCTCCTAAGGGAGAAGTGTGCAATTCCATAAGAATTTTTTGTTTGAGTTGCGAATTCTTACAGAGGTATAAGAGATCTTTGTACCATAACGAATCATTTTTCCAGCTAAATGTATCAGACGTACTGGAATCTTGTTGTAACTTTCGAATAAGTGCCCAAACTTCTTCGTCATTCTTCCATTCCTCCTTTGCTTCGTTTATCCAATCTGGTTGGA